>JAECUM010023921.1:0-59120 GCA_016617855.1 Megalonaias nervosa | reverse complement strand
AGTAAGCAATACTAAATGCCTTACAAGTTGACAGTAAGAAAAAAAGGTCGGATATACAACGAGGGGAAAATAGTTGCCACATGCACCGTACCGTGAGGCTGCCTATTGAGGTACCTTTAGTTCAACAAAATTGGCTATCCTTTATTTGCCAATCAATTCCTGGTGCTTGCATAACACATTGTGGTGTAGAACATGGTTTCTTTGAATTATGACGGAGGGCCAGGCTTTTTCACGAAATAGTTGCAACGATAAAGGATTAACTTTAAATGAGTCCCGCTGGCTTTCTTGCTTGTTTATTTAAGACTAACCTTTAGCTATTGTGCAGTTTGGCCACAACTGGCCAGAATATGAAATTGGGCACATCCTGGGGCAAAGTAAGGCGGGTCACGGGGAGAACGGTGAGTCCTTTGCGAATTTCACGCATTTTGGACCCGCAAGATCGGTCAAAATTTAGTGAAAACAAGGCTTAAAGAACGGCACGAAAAACCTCCCGATTTTAGGTCCCAATTTCTCTACGTTTTTACTCAGTCTCCCTACATGGCTTTTGAAAGGTTGACAGGTATGCCTTACACCCCATTTACGAAACTACGGGAATCGTGCTAATGTTATGGAATGAAAGCAATTACACATGAATGTATTGGTATAGTTGCCGGTCAAAATTCCTTCCTAACATAAGTCAGTTTAATGATTATTTGGCCTGTATTGCTGTCGGAAAACAAAAGACAAATCCGCCAATTATCAACAAAGGAGACGCCGAAAATATCAAGCTTTCGATTGTGTAGGAAGTTATGATGTTGTTCAGCAAAAACACAAAACTAAAATAGATTGATGATCATCTTAGTTGATCTATAATGAGAAATTCAGCCTTTATTATCTCCACTCTTCGTGAACACGTACCAGCTATGCTAGTTATGTGCCTTGTACAATTAAACATGTGTACCTTGTCATAAATATTACCTCAGTTTGTAGGATCGCTTATTATCATTGGAAATGAGTAACTCGTGAGAACGTGATTCAAAACGAAACAGCTAATAAGGACAAGCTGAAATGTAATCTGAAATATGCAATTTTGTCGAAACAATAAATAAAGCAAAATCTGCATTTAATATGTTTGCAAATAAATAAGGATTTAAGTGACGCTATGCACGATTTGCACTGTGTAAGAATAGAACATTATAGTTCAGCCTGCTCTCTCGGGTAAACTCAACCGGCCTGCGAATTATGAAGTATGCATTTACCTTTATTTAATTTCGTGTTGGAGAAATCAGAAAATATGCACATGCAAAATATAACAAAACCAATTATAGTACTTTATAACATTTTGATAAGTGTCGGAACACCGAAAATGATTCTTTTTTTACATGCATATAAGTCTTAGGACACGGAATTTTTTTTAATTTTTTTTTTTTTTTTTTTTGTCCCAAAATTTACAGACATTGCACCAGTCAGCAAAAAGACTTAAAAACTGTCAAGTTTAGACACTGGCCCGCGGAGAAAGTTGACCCTCTTCTTCCAGGATTTATTTTTTCCTAAATTATTCGGCTTATGCACGAGTACATAGGGTAATCATGCGCAATATTAACTTCCAGAAACATTTGTCAGAAGCTGTTGTTTGCTACCTCAAGCAAGATATATGTAAATTAGAATAGGTTTGTGTGCTGCTAGAGAAACAGTCTTAAATAACGCCATGGATTTGTAAAGAACCAAATAGTATCATTTGAATAACGTATTTTGCCGTAAAATTTTGTCTTTAGAATTAGGCAAAAGACGGAAACGTGACATTTTTTAAAATGTCACTGGTTAGATGCTAGTGAGCGTTTTCTATCGCTGTATAACTCGTGTATTAGCTCTCATATCGATGTGAGGATGCTAAGTAAGTTAGCATGTTCTGATGGCGATGAAGTATTTGGACTGTTTATTGTGGAACGCAGAGGTCCTGAGCCACTTGTGGTTTTGGAATGGATACGTTGTCCATTAGGAAGCTTTATCTCTATACCTGAGGTTGCGACGTTCTTAAGCAGGGAGAGACTGCGGTTGACAAGCTTTTGCTACACTTTACTTTTAGAACAGCTGGTTACTAGCACAGCATCAATGATAATCTGCTATGGTTCCCATCACGCTTAGTTTTAAAAATCACTTAATGACGATTGGTCAGTTGGGGAATTGCTGAAAGATTGCGATTGGTAAAAGAAAATTAATAGCATTGACAGATTGACCATTACAAAGTCATTTTTGGAAATGGTTTGTATGAGCTCTGGAAGAGATAACACCGTATATTATTGATTATTTATAGTCATCTGTTGCATATAGTTCCAGCTGTTCTTTCTTTTCAAAGCTTCCATGTTTGATGCTGTATGACCGAATATCTTTCTGGTTAGGCTGCATTGCTGTGATCGTGCGAGGATCTCATTTAGAAACACCTATAGGATTGACGCAAAGCATCATATCTGTCAATCGTGCAGATGCTGGAAGGAAGAGGTAACCTTCGTGATGAGTCTTCTTGGCTGTCGTTGTAACATCAGGTTGTAGATATGAGCATCAGTTGAACCTGGCATAGTCTGAAGTCGACGAAGTGGTTTTGGCGCATTTTAGTATGCAACTCCACTATTTAGCAAAGTAGAACTTGTATTTACGTATCATATGGTAACCTTAAATGGTTACTTACGTTGAAACACTTGCTATTTTTGCTAGAAAACATTGCACTCATCTCGTAACTAAGGTAATTTGAGTGTGCTATTTACTTTCCTAATAAATGGCTGAGTACCTGGCACAATAAATATGGAACATATTGCTTGTCATTGTTTCTATTCAAGTGTACACCTATACACATTAAATAAGGCTTATTACCATTTGTCTCAAAAATCGATGCGAGCTATCCTCACGACCTCTAGAAAATATGTCATAAGTTGCTGGGACCCAAGCTACAACTTGTTTTAAATATCATTCATTGATCAAACCTTAATGTCTACAATAAGGCAGTTTCATGTTTTAGATTTGCATGATACAGTTTAATTTATATGCATGGTGAACAGTTTACACCAAATCTAGCGAAGAAATGCATCATCAGTATAAGAACGCACCCCACCCCCCTCTATGTTCCTCTAACTATCCTCATAGTTTCAAATACGATGGTCTAATCCATTCATCACAAGCTGTAGTCAAACATAGGAGCACGTTGCTTTCTTACACAGCGTTACGTTTTTCCCATTAGCCAAGTTGATATAACGTTACACTTCATTAATATCCATTCACCTATCTGCACATATGTCAACTGCACTCTGACGTCACCAACTGCTATTTACATGTATGTGTATATTCAATGCAGTCGTCTACAATTGTGCTTAATTTAAATATTGATGCCTATGTACAGTTATATAAATTGTAATCAAGATTTGCTAGAAGAGAGAATTTTAAGCCTTCAAAAAGCCATAACTTTCTTTGAATTGATCCTATTTTTATGAAATGATTATCTCACCTCTATTATGGCCAGTTGCATAACTTAGCAACACCACCCACCCCCACGCACCTCCACCCCCACCCCCCGCCCCCATTATGTATTTATCCATTCTGAAAAGTCTGGCATACAAAGTTTATAAACAATAATTTGTAAATGTTCTGTTATGTATCTTTACGATGAATGTATATCGTTATTATTACTATAATTCTTTCACATGGATGTAAAAAGTTAGTACTTTGGGCTAATATCAATCTAGTTCATTGCATTATTTATGTTTCCAAAGTGAATAACAGAACTGATGAGTTTAAGAAAGAGTAGACCCATTTGTCAACTTTCGGTTATAATTAGTTTCTCTTTGCTTTCGCATCAAAGAAACAAACAGGCAATGTAAAACACCTTGGGGGTTGTAAATGCATGGTTCTTTTGTACATTATTTTGAAGAGTGTAAGTGTCCGTGTGAATGTGTGCGATTGTGTTGTTTCTAAGTAAAGGAATACCAGTAAAGCTCAGGATGGAAAATAATCTTAAGGTAATGCCCCATACACCTGGTCGGGTGGTGATGTAGGGAAACATGTAAGATCCTGACAACTTATGATCAAGAAAAAAAAGTTCTTGGCATTATTTGCTGTAATATTCTCATATGCATGAAACAAACATGTTATACTCAGCGCTTTAGTTATTATTTTTGGGGTCATTTTGAGACAAACCTAGCTGTACAATTGTCAGCTTAATGCTTACAAATCTGGGGAGAATCACTTCGATTACCACTGAATTTTCTTTCCGAGAGTCGCAATTGTTCATCTCGTATATGAAAGAGAATAGTGGTTTGATTGTAAAGTGGGTTACATCTCTTTTTATCTCGAATAACGCCACCGTGACACAACCTGAAATATGCTAGAAAGTTGGAGAAAGATTGATTTCGATTTAAGCCAATGGTAAATTTGTCAATCATCTCGTACAATAAATCATCGCTTCAGTAACAGAAATGACGTTGCAAAAGGCGGCTGAACTCTTGGGGTCAGACGATTCTAGCAGGCAGTGGCGTTGTTTATGACAACATCTGAAGAGCAGTTTGTGCCACAAATGCTATACATTTTACAATAAGATGCCACCTCGAGAAAATTGTAGATAACTGAATGATAGTTAACATGTATTTACTGTTATCTTTTCTCTTGAATGACTTTAGTGTAATGTAAAGTTTTTATATGTTTTGAGAAAAGACCCTCCAAGGATTCTTGTTTGCAGTGATGGAACTAAAAGCTCATGACATTAAATGGTAGTGCGTGAATGCACGTAATGATCTGCTAATTACGTAAAACTTTGACGCGTCTGAGCCCCCGCAATTTATCTGATTTGTTTACTAAAGTTCTTGACCAGATTGCAGGGCATACCTGAAAGACGATGGTAGAACCTAGTTAATGTTTTTGCGTACTAATGCGCTTAGACAAGTGATGAAAACATGGCACCTTTTGAAGCTGAAAGAACGTGGGAGAGATGGCGATATGTGCCGTAATGGTATAAAGAGAAGCATGCAGAAGTGTACACATTTTTATCTTTTCTCGTGTCATCTCTTTAAAGATATTTTATTGTTAAAACTTCTTAGTGGGCCAACAGTTAATCAATTTTTATCCTTCCACCAGTGTTTCGGGTTTCGTGTATCATATCAACTCGTTTTTGGTCTATATTTAAAACCTCATATCAGTTCTGAGATGATTGAAGGATTTCTACTACATTACTATTTTGTTTTGTCACAAATCGTGGTTACGTTTGCTGGTTTGCTGGTTTGCTTGTATGTCTGACTGTTTGCTTTGTACCTGAAATTTTGATGAATTTGCAAAGTAAGAATCATACAAAACGAGTTGAGCATGAGAACATGGATAAATTTTCAAAATATTGACAAGTTTATATACTATTCCGAATACTTTTGAAAAGTCTTTCTCGAGAAGGGGTGGACTAGTTTAGGACTTTGTCAAACTTCAATTTTTCACTCTACCTTTTCTGAATGTGAAAGAGTAATTTAATAAGGTGCTTGGGAGAACATTAAATGCATGTGACATTTCACCTTCGGGTCGACAAGTTCCTCGATGTACTATTGGGGAGTTATACTATCATTTCAAATTTATCCGCAAAACGAACCCCTTTCAATCGCATTTGTGCCGTAAAATCAATTTACCAATATATTTAAATCCTTTTGATAAAATTGAGCTTTTTCAGGTCTCATTTACAAATAACTGCAAAACTGGTGGATAGCGTCATATCAATGTGAGGAAAAGAGTGATAACATTGTTGCTTAATCCATAGAGACACCGCAAATTAATTTCACATTTATTTTGCATTAGATCTGACGCGTTTGATATATTTTAATTCCAAATTTTTGTCTGTATTATGTTGCGCTCGCCACTACGGATCTATTAAGAGTTTATAAACAAATTATTAAATCTTAGCTAAGTTTTCGCATAATAACACGAGGAATAGATCAATATTTCCATCAGATATGAAAGATTAGTTTCAGAGTATTTCTAATCAATTTCCTCAGGAATCGTGGGTATGTAATTGGTTATATTTCTTCAACTAGATGTTGCAAATACATGTTAACATTATAGCAGTCTGATGTAGATACATGTGAGTCCTGTCTTTGAGTTACAAAGAGTTCACCTTTCGATGTAACAGTTCGTCTGCTTTGCTTCACGTATTTTTGAAAGTTGATCATTTTTCGTCAAAAACCGAGACCTACACTTCTTATATATAAACTGCAAATGGATCAACAGTGTTCTAATTGGATGTAAACTTTATGAGCAATGAAATAACTATTTCATCCAAAAGATCATAACATGGTTTATTTACGCCCTCTTCCGGCAAAGATAAAACATGTATTTGATATAATTTACCATGTATAGAGACATTCAATATTAATGGCTGCTATCGGAGGGAGTTGTACTTAACCTTTGGAATCTGAAAACAATTGTTTTCTTGTGTGAAGAGAAGCTAATAAGGCAACAGACTGGATAGATCCTTCTTTTGATTGAGGGCAAACCTCTTTGTGGTTATTTAAAAAAGAATAAGCTGTCATCTAATCTCCAAAAAGGAATGTTATTATTCTCTGCCAATGTACTAAATTGTGCAAACTTTATGAGAAAAAAAAGTATTTCCATTATAACTTTTATTTTCTAATGTTAAACTGTTTGTTCGATACCATATTTCAGAGTTCCGCTTTCGACTATCCACTATCATGATCCGACGATTTCAGTCTTAATAGCAAATCCTTCCAAGAATCAGTTTTCTGATAAAAGGTGGAGCCTTGCAACTCATCTTTGGGTCCGTATAGTATCCTTAAGGACACATGTCAGAACCGCGTATCGAATCCCGGTACTGCATAGATGTAAGAGAAGTACTCCCCCAACGCTGCATTAATTTGTCCACAAATGATGAGGCATAGCATTACGTCCTGTGGAAGTGAGCTCAATAGGTATGGGATAAGTCTATTACTTTGTGAGACTGATCATTCTTCTTCATTCAAATGTGTTCATAAAAAGCCATTAATATGTTCTGAATGGCATCATCAAGATTTGTGGTTATTTTGTTACCTTTGAACATAAATTAAACGAAAACTTTGATCGAGAAGGAAGAGATAACAGAAAAGAAAATCTATTAAAAGACGTAAATCTGAGAGAGAATAATATGCAGTTTGAATCTATCAGGCTGGATCAGACGGGATCTTGTAATGAACTGAAAGTTCCTGTAGACTGAGTGGATGTGGTGGTGAACGAAGTGGTTTCAGTTGAACTCGGGAAGCTTAAATGTTGATAAGGTGGTCTTAAACACCGTAGCTCTCCCACTCTCCAATTTGTTTTTTCTTTCATAGCCGAATATTTTTGTTCTCTTCTGTTTCAAAGTGTATACCTAGCCTAAAATGGTTGCATAAATGTAAATAAACTATAAACAACACTTGTGTATTTAAACCTTTACTCACTAGTAAACACACAAGACATTCAATAATTGAAGTAACCTCACACTAGGAATGTCAAGTAACTTGCATTAGGTCCACTTGCATTGGGTGACTTGCATTAGGTAACTTGCATTGGATAACTTGCATTAGGTAATTTGCATTGGATAACTTGCATTAGGTAATTTGCATTGGATAACTTGCATTGGGTAACTTGCACTAGGTAACTTGCATTAGGTAACTTGCACTGGGTAACTTGCATTAGGTAACTTGCATTCGGTAACTTACTTTGGTTGAAATGAGACAGAAATTACCTTGAACCTTAACTGGATGTGCATGAATATGTCACTCATTTTAATGAATTTCAAGGATAGCATGCAATTTCATCTGTGTGTGGCAATGCAGCAAAACACATGCAATCAATGTCTGAAATAACAATAACTGTAATATTATCCATCATATTCTAAAGTGTCTTCCTCTAAAACATTGAATTAATTGAGGGATCGCATAAGCATTGGCAGACGACACACTGCTCATTGTTAGACAATGATACTGAATCATGATTAAACAAGACGATTTGTATGCTGGATTGAAGAGATCTTTAATATTCTGTTCATAAAAAAAACATTGAAATCACCATTATTGCGAATAAAGTATGGAATACATATCTTTACTGCCATGCCTTCGAATCAATGGCTAAGCTTATGAATCAGATATTGATGCACAAGGATGATACAAAATGCAATAAAAATGTATTGTTGTTTTTTTTTTTTTTTATCGGATCTAATATTAAGCCTTAAAGCTGAATGATTTGGAATTTTTGTCCCGGTTGTTTACTAGAAATGTTTCTTGAATAAAGTCGGGAATGGCGTTAAAATACATATTTTATATTACTATTAATCGCGAAGTATTTGCCTTGTGTATTTCGAGAGAAGCCAGTGATAATAACCTAAGAGACTCATGCCCCGTAATTATGTAAATGGAGTAGTGAAACCTTCATCAGGATAATTTACACATGGATATTAACATTAATAACGATTTTCGTTACTGCTGTATTGAGGAAGATCAAACGCTCACAGCATATCACCATATATCAGTGAAACCTAAAACGCGCCGATAAGTCTCTATAATTAATCCTATATACCTTGATTTCTTTCATAGGAATCCAGAATGACTGTGTAGATAGATGAGAAATAATTACTACGTCGTCATGCGAGTGTGTCTGCTACATACGAATGCATACAACACCGATTAAGTAGCATCATTTTTTTGGCGATGTGTGCGTAGCTGTGATGGAATATGGGCTGGTGTTTGCAGGCAAGGCGATGGGTGCCGTTTACCCGCGGACCTGGTTCGAATCTCCGTAGAGTACGAGTTAAAATTTCCTTAACCTGTATGAGAGTATTATTTGGATATATATTACACCTGTGAATTTGAACACAATCAGCCACGTGTTTAGGATACTAGAGTACTGCCATTATGACATCTAATCGGCACTTTGATTGCTGCCATGTGAGAGCTTTCAGGTTTTTTGATTTAGAGCCAATAGCCGGTTATGTGTGTGTGTGTGTGTGTGTGTGTGAAAGAGAAATAGAAAATATACAAAAAGTGAGTCTGATGCATTTTTGCAAATAATAAGATACGTGTTTTTGTTTTTGTTTTTTAAATCGCAAGCATGATGTAAAGGATGAGCGACTGACATCCACAAATTTCGTTTGATTCATAAATGGTTCGAGCATTAAAATATTATTTCACGTGCTGTGACAGAATATGTTCATCATAATAAATGACACGCTCTATCCTTGATTAATCTGTCTCCAAGTTTTGTGAAATATGATTCAACGCCACTTATATCGTAGGCCAACTCACTCTAAAAAGATTAATAAAAGACACTGTTAAGTATCGGCTCGTTCAAAAGTAATAAAAGAAAAGAGTGAAGACAACAAGCTTTGTACATTTTAACAAAAATATTTTTTTTCCCTAGAAAACACGGTAAAAAGATGAAAATATGAAATAGGACTTACGGTTTGTGAAGAAAATCCAAACATTTATCCTAGAATTGTGAAAATATATAAGTCCTATCAATAAACAGTTCTAAATCTAGTTTAAATCTCAAGTTGGTTCCAAGATGGAGGACGATGACGTCAGATGAAGTCTTTACACAAATGTCCAGAATTTCACGTTGAACCACAATTTGTACTGTACTATTCCAATTTAGAATGAATTTCACTGAATGTCTTTGTCCTAAACCACTTGTGTAGTTCTCCATGGAAAAATAAGTTATTATTTAAAAAGTAGATGAACTCCTATAGCTGTCATCCATAACAAGACACATCTCGAGCTCTACAGATATAAAGAAAAAATAAACTCTTTCCAGCACAAGGAAAATAATACCTTCTTCTCAAGGTATAAGAACGACTCTGACTATTTCACAGGGGCCTAAGTGTTTATAGACCGACCTAAGACGTCATTTCATGCACGCGCACGAAGAACGCGTGGTTATTTCATCATCTAACAATCGCAGTACACGATGTAATAACATATGCTTAGAAAATGACATTGGCCACAACCAATCGTTTACACCGGTTGTTTATCCACCCGGCAATCTAAAATAAAAATCTTACGAAAGCCGAGAGTCATATTTACGTTCTAGATAAACACGATGTTTCTTTCAAAATATCAGATCCCGTGAACATAATCATCATCACAATAAAATATTATGATACAAAAATGAAATAAAAAAAATTCAAATTTTAACACACAAGTAATTAAACTACATGGTCGTAACAACACATAGCAACAATGGTATTTGTATATTTTGACGAACTTATTTATTTATAAATATCATTTATTTATTTCAAGTCAATAGTCGACATTTTCATGATTTCGATTGAGTAGAGGTCCGATGAGAGTAAATGTGTTACAATGAAAACTTCAGATGATGTATGGAAATGTATGACGATTAAATAATGGACTTAAGATTTTAGATTATTAACAAGAATTGCTCTTAGGACATATCTTGCTACTCGCTTTTAAAGTTCCGGTTAACCAATGCACTGCATACATATTTAAGGTATGAAGATCAGTTAAAATTACATCAAATACATGCCACTACAAAGATCGAGTGACTGTAAAATAAGACGGTGATGACTCGTTTTAACAGATGCATAATATGGTTTGCCATGAAATCCTGCGTAATCAACAATCTGGATAAACAATATCGCAATGGGATCGAAATAAATCAAACTGAATATCAATATTATATAACCAAATATGGCTCTAGTGCGCATTACGAAGATACAGGCACCTTATGAGTTCAGGTCTGGCATCATTATTGAGGGTTCAAACTCCTTTTTATAATCATTGTTTTATTTACTTTTCAGTTGTTGGGTAATTTCCACCAGGGATTAATTTGTCCTATACGAATATATAGATGAATTCATAAACGATAGGGTCAAGTAGCTTGATATGAAATGTTTTTGTCGTTTGCTTTGCCAACCAAATATTTACAGAATGCCTCGGTATTTTTTATGATTACTATGGACTTGTTGTCTTGCTGTAGGAAGAATATTGTCTTTTATGCCTTCTTCCGTGTCACTGTGCAGTTCTGACTCTACCTTATCGAACCTTTCCATTATTTAACACTTGTTTGACTGACTATTTTACTATTTGCAATTGTGTTTCATGTACTATATTTCTGAGTACGGTATCGACCCTGAATATATGTAGTAGCCAGTTGAAGGATAATCTTTAACTATTTATTGTATAATATATGTCCATAAGTTACATTTATAAAACTGAAACAATGGATGCTATAATTAAAATAGCAACTACCAGCTGTCAGAGACTGGAAATGTCAAATAACGGAAACGAGGCATTGAATATTTTGTAATGGAAACTTATAGTATTGTGTGCTTGCAAGATACTCATTATACATGTAAGGAAGAGACTAGCAACGAGAACCAGTGCGGACATAGATGTATTTGTAATTCACAGGAGCCAAATTCAGGAGTAAGAATAACAACTTTGAATATAAATCACAGAGAAAGACTAGATATGCGGAGTGGAGGAATGTATTACAAATACACTTGATAATGATATACGGTTAACGTAATTTGTTCCAAAATCAATTTTAAAAGGTGAATCTTTGTACAATTTTGCCTTTTCCCATGAATTGCCCCTAATGATAGGTGTGACCATACTTTTAGCTAAATGCAAGAGGAGTAAGTATATATTTCAATAACAACTTTGAATTAAAATTGCTCAGAGAACAAAAGAACTTGGGGTAAGATACTGGGATTAGACCTGAGAATAGAAAACAACAGATTAACTCCTGTTAACTTAAATGGCTCTATTTTCAGATATTCCTAATTGTTTTAACATAGTGGAATAAACAATCGAAGAGTTTAATAATCCAGTCAATATTTGATGTGATGGCTTTAAGTTAGTATTGGATCTGACTTCGGATTTTGAAGTGTATGTAAATGTCAAAAATCCCGAAATCTAGAGAAAGACTAAATAACCTCGTGGAGGATAATAAGTTTATTGTATACTGAAATGTACTTAAGCCAAATCAACGAAGACTTGGCGCAGGAAAAATCCACTAAAACAAGCTTTTCCTTATTTATCAACGTCTGACAGACTTGGTAAATGGTATAAAATTACTTCAGGTTACAGGTCGCATAAGACGAATAGTATTATTGAACTACAGCCTTATGACCTTTTACATTGAAAAGGATTCTGCAGATTTGATAAAAACCTTTTAAAGGTCCCGGAGTATGCTACAAAGTAAAACATACTATTAGCAGAGTATATCTAAGAAATGTATTGCCCCCATCACAATCTTGATGAACTAAATGATATAAATATGGCATATATCCGTTATATACAAGTGTTAATAGTCTATATTTTGAAGTTATATTTATGGAAATAAATGGCACATCAGTCTCATTTGCTGCATATAAGAATGAAGCTGATAAGTTAGAAAATATATTTGTAAGCATTATGGAAAAATTGAAGAGAAAGAAATCAGCTGCAAACTGTACGAAAGGACAGGCTACACGAGCATGTGATTGTGAGTCCAGTGGATTTAAGAGGGATAAAATCATCCAAATATATTTGTGCCGTAGATAATATAACTTTTATAAACATAGGAAAATATTTTATGAGATCAAAAGAAAATTCTTAATAAAATTAGAATTTTTTTTTACTGTAATCTCTATTCAGAATCAGTAGACACTTTTCATGTTGATTCGGAAAATTTACTAATCTTATGATTAATCAGTCATAGACAAGGTATTATGTATAATTACGAGAAGGGCATAACCCAGGCAGTTTGTATTTAAAAAAAAACAAAAAAAAAAAAAAACACTGGTGAGCTATTATCCTTTTAAATGTAATCTTCAAATTAGCATCAGGCTGAATAGCTCAAAGGGTGACGATGGTGTTATCAATAATATTAGCATCGCAAAACAGGATTCATGAAAGACGTATGTATAAATACTAAAATTTGATTTATCTATGGTTTAATGCACGTTACAGAAAAGTATAATATTCATGGTCAGTTAAATAACTTCTTTTTCAAAAAAACAAACACCACAAAATCATTTGATATACTATCATTGACTTTCTTAAAGATGTTAAAAAGTGTTTTAACGTTTTGGTATACTATGCAAAAATGGATTAAGATATTGCTAAGAAATATATCGTCAGCAAATATACAGAATGGTTGTACGTCTGAGTTATTTTCAGAAAGAAGGGGTTATAGACAAGGACTCCTATCTCAAAATGCCTGTTTACACTTTATGCAGAAATATTGTCAATGCTTTAAGAGATAATATAAATATCATTGCGACTCGATAGTATTAAACTAAGTAACATAAAAAGGAAAACCAAAACGTTTAGTAAAATTTAAAAAATAACTCCAAAACATCTGATTCCCTAAGTTGCAAAAAGAAAATTTAAGATGAATTTTCAGTATTGTTAATTAAATCCAAAGTAATCCTAACTGTTCTATCAAGTCCAAAGTATAGAGTGTTCCAAATGAATTTGAGTGGTTTTCCGAATGAATTTCTATATTAAATGTGCTGAAATGCCAAGTGTCGATAAATGTGTTTGGATGAATTAACAATACTCCTCAAGTAATATTTTAGATCAGAAGTCAAGAGCATTTTGTAATTCTAATGAATAATTTAAATCAATAAATCGTCCCAAATTTTAACTGAACACAAGTTAAACACTGATATTAAGATAGGTGCAGGAATAGATAGTTGTTTACTTATTTCTCCTTATATACCTTCCCTTGACTCTGTATAGCAATACATCCCTACTTGACCTATGTCGCAGTACATCCCCACCTGACCAATATCACAATGCAATATACGTCGTTATGACTCAATCATTTCCACAAAAAATAAAAATTACATATAACTGCAAATAGCTTCATTTTCTACGACCTTCTAAGGTAATAATCAAGCGGGGTATTGAACTCAAACCCATGTAAACAACCAATTATAGCTTACAAATTGTCATCATCTTAAAATGTTATCTACAATCATGGACAAAAATTACCTATGTAACGATCGTTACACTCTACAATCATGGATAGAAGTTAAACACAATATAGAAATACATAAGCATATTATATGAATAGTAATTAGTAATAAAGAGAATAAAGTTGAACAGTTTTCAGATGATCGAACACATATCCCTAATAATTTCCAATCAATCTTTTATTCCGCTCTCAATATATTCGTTTTGCATCAGTATCGGATCTGAAAGTAAATCACGAAAAAAAAGAAAGTCCCGGGAATATGTGTAGGTTGTTGTAACAGTGCAAAATGTTGTAGACCTTCTCGCAGCACATTTGCCGTGGTCAGTGTGACACGTAACAAGTAAAATTGACGCATGGGTCTAGGTACCATCTTAAATTGCTAGACTGAGCTGGTCTTAACATCCCTATTTGGTCATGATTGATTTGTAACTTGGGTTCGTTAGATAATGGTCAGACAGATGGAAGAGTCAAGGTGAGTTTGGTGTCTATGTATCGGATAATGATTAGAGTTGAAATGATGCATCTTTGTACTCGTTGAACTAAATGTCATAAGATCATACTTTCCAGGAATAGGTTTATTAAGAAAGCGCTGAAAAATGAGGAATTACTCAAACCTGGACAGGCATGTGTTAATTTTTGGCGGACAGATTCATTTAATTAGACTGGCTAAAATAAATAATGGCTCTGATTACTCAAACCTGGGCAGGCATGTGTTAATGTTTGGAGGATAGATTCGTTTAATTAGATGGCCTAAAATAAATAATGGCTGTGTGTTTCCCAGACGAAATTCAAAGTTGTAATCATTCTCCATCGCAAGATTAGTCAGTCCAAGACTTGACACGGATTAGAACTAGCGAGTATCTTTTCTACTTAAATAAATTGTCCAGGGGTCGGTTGTCTTAAAGTTCTCGCGACACTGAACCTTAAAGGTAGATAGAGATCCTGCTACGATCGAAAGCACGAAATATTTCTTTCAATCTTTGATGAGAGTTTGCAAAAGTGTGACTTTTAAAAATTCTTAGTGAAAATATTAAGATTGCCGATGAAACGCTGTTTTATAAAGCTTATAAAATAAAATATAAAAATGGAGTGAAATATATAAGCAACATCACTGATTTTGCTAAGTTTGATGCATTTGAAAACTTTAAGATAAATATTTATATTTAAAACAGAAATAAATTACTTTATCTTTGTTTTAGCAACAGTATTAAGTTATTTTACTGGATCCAGAATAAACGTTCCAATTCAGAATACCTTAATATTAACATATACTAAGGGGTGTCCAGATAGGTCTAAAACTTTGAATAATAATATTATAATGCCTAAAATAAGAAACAAAAATGCAATGCGTCTTATTTTTAAAAAATTGTATTCAAAGTACCGTAGACTCATTTACTGTGATTTCAGTATGGGATACTTCATATAACATCTTCTGTAAAAGGTTTTAAAGTAAGATATGTGCAATTCAAATAAAGATTTGGAACTCGCATATATTTTTACCATATCGTAGCTGCTTTTTTTGTACTGTTATCGCTCGACGGTAATAAATCTTTTTGATTATACATTTTTTTATCATTTAGCCTATTGGTGGCGCTATACAACCTTGCAGTGCTGGTGCGCTGTAAGATCAACAATCAACCAACAAAATAATCTTTGTAGATTTGTAAAGGTAAAATAGACAGAAACAAACATTTGTTTTGGGAAGCTAGCTATATTAATGTGTTTGGATGAATCCTCTCTGAATATATACTACAAAATACCGCACTGGAGATTAAATTCTAACCCCATCTCAACAACGTATTCTTAGTGACATATAAAATACTCGGGAACATTAAACTGTATACTTTTATGACTAAATATCACGTACATACTGCCAGTAAAACAAAAGATAAATTGAATTTATAAGGCCTGATTGAAATATGAAAGTTGTATTATCTTTCTGAATTCTATATCGAAACGGAAAACAAATTAGTTACAAAATTCTCCGGACAAGGAGAAATGGAATATATTGAATAGAATATTTCGCCATAAGAGACTTAATTATTAGAACATCTGCTTTCTCAAATAATCTTATTCAGGTTACACATTTTTGATGGAGAACGAAACCAAAACAAGATCAATGTTTTTATTATTTATTTACTTCATTGCTACTACCTTCCTACCGTTTTCATTTGTTGTTGTAATTGTTTAGACCTCAGATAATAGTGGATGTGAACGTAATGAATAATCTGTTTAATTTACCTGCTAATAAAAGCGGTTCACATTATGCTGTTGGCACCATACAGGTACGGAGTACAGAAACAAATCAAAATGAATCAGTGTTAGCAAAGATTGGTATACAGATTTTACTTTTACTATCGGATAAGAAATGTGAGCTCTGAATGCTCTATACCGTTGCCTAATGAGCAGGGATGTAATTCTAAAAAAGGCAGAATTCGACATAATTGGTAAAATATTTCATACCTGCAAGCCACAAAAGGAGATATATCACAGCGAGAAAGACAATATATCAGTGCTATACAATGACATGACTTACTGGGTTTCGATAACGCCGAAGTAAGGAAATGACAAGAGAAGCCAAAATGGGATAAAAGAGTGAGTGGAATTACTTTTTAAATTGGAGATGATATAGTGAAATGATATTTACAGCACATTAAATATCACGGTTGAGGGTATAGGATAGACATATTTATGTCTCACATAAAACTGATGGTTCTCACACAAGGAATAGCAATATTAAATCAGAGTGTAAGGTCATGTGAAACCTTTAGCTTAGTATGAAAATTGAAAACAGCATCCATAACACAGTCTATTTCATTTCCTCGAGACATTTTTCAGAATTAACTGAAAGTAACGGGAGTTTAGCTAAAATTCATCACGTAAATTGTGTGCTAAATGTAAGAATATTATCCAAAAAATGAACATCAGCATAACAAATGGAAGATCGAAAGAGATTACAGGTAAACCTCAACCGACAAAGAGATGGAAAAAAATGGAAGAAAAATCAAATCAAGAAAACATAATTAATCATTGTCACTGCAAGGCCAACAAACATATCCAAGGCTGTGTCAGTTATTGTTATTATTTAACATCTGTGAAATGCATATTTACATCGACTGATGACCTGCATCAATTGCGCAAAGAATTAAATTCGGGTTTGTCTTCTGTTTTAATTAAGAGTGTAATCGCTGCATATAATTTCACTTTAACAAAACCAAATCCTTTGTTTTTCATTGATAAATATAACTGATAAACTATTAATCATTTTACATTAAAGAATTTTATTTGTTATTGCCCATTCAAAATAAATCTTGAAATCTTCTATTGATGACTCGAATTTTGCTTGTTCATTCTATTATTTTCTCTTCTAGGTGGAACACAAACTAAGGGTGATTGTAACTGGGATGTTTTTGATTTAGTGTTGCAGAACAATTTGATTTAGGTACTTATTATCTTATTTTTCATTCTGTGTAAAATTAAAATCAAAGTTACTTTTCATGTGATTATACTTCGGACCCATTGTTATAGTTTCTTTCCACACACGCAAGAAACTCATTTATGGTTGTTTTCTCTCGTTCTCTTTTCTCCGTTATAATAAAATATTTTGCTTTAACCAGATTAAAAAAACACTGTTTGCAATATTTCGTGTATTCTACAGTTCGTTGTTCCATGTGGAATTCGGAATGCTTGCACTTCATTTGTGACATCTGATTGTACTCAGAGATAAACAACTTGCATTGAAACATGTTCTGTTTCTTTAGTTTAATAAGTTTCGGCATGTTGAAAGAAATAAACTGACCAGATACTAAACATATTGTCGTCAGCAAAAGTTATAACTGTTTTTGCAAAACGTATTGCTATTTATTTGTAAATGTCTGATCGGAAATATTCAATCTCTCCGATATTGGTGATATTAAAGTTGTGTTGTCCTCCAAGAGAATGTTAAAATACCGACAACCATCTAAATAATTGTGTCAATAAAATAATTGTATGGCATAAAAGTTGAACATACTTATCATTTATGATAACTGGGTTAATTTAATTTGAGGTAGTTAATTAAAATTTTGAGTGGCGAAACTAATAACGTTATTTTATGTATTAGATACAATGTTTTCTACTAGTTCTCAGCCGTTACATGAATTGTGATACTCTGTCCATTTTAACATCAAATTAATTCCACAATTTTTCATTATCGTTTTCAAAATCTGCTGAACTTTGCAGAAATCGTCTAGTTTGTCATACAATGAAAACTCATCGTAACATATTCTCTGTATAATATTCCTTTTAGCTTGTCCATTTTGCAGACAACTGTGTAACATGATATAATTTTTGTTATTTACAAAATCTCTGTTGCAAAATTAGGTAAATGTCCTTTCGCAAAGATACAATTACATTTTGAAATCCTAATCGTCTGACCTATTTCATAATATGAAGTTCGAGATGTATTAGTTTTCAATTAACCAAACTGATTAATAGTGTTCCTAAGTTTTAAAAATCCACATGCAGTTAACAGTACTATAAAAAGCACAAATGAATTATCAAAATGTAAATATGAATCTCTGCCAACATTAACTGATGTTCAAATTAAACTTCTTACAAAAAATACTTGACAATATTCTGCAGGCCCATTTACTCACAGGTCATTGATGCATAAGTAAAATATATACAATAAGGGAAATGAAAACAGTTTAATACTGATCTTAATCAAGGGTGTGGACTGACATGTACAAGGATGGACACACACATGGCTATCAAAGTGATCGCTAAGTCCAGCAGCAGCAGGCAGGTCGAACAGACATCTGTCTGAATCGTCATTTGTCTAAAACATAAGGTTCCTACAGGAGCTGAAAAATAAGATCAATAACGCTAAACCGAACCTCCTAACTTTTATTATTACCAAAACGAATAATGTTAGCTCAATTTTGTTATTTTATTTTTGAATCTTTGTTTTTTATGTTATAATGCCTTTAGTTTACTCGCCAGGTCACTCAATTTTTGTCGGCCGCCCTGCCTGCTGCTGTAATTTAAACAATTATTATAAATATTATTGATAATGGTCGTTATAGGCGAACCACATTCAGCTAGATTAGCTCGAGAGCGATTAGAGGCAATTAGAAAATATTTACCTACCCGTGATGCTGTCAAGCAACAATTACAACAACGACAAGAATCTCATGTTGAATTTGAAGAGGATACAAAACAATTATTTAAACCAATTACTGAAACAACTAAGGACATTAAACCAATATTGGAGAAAACCGCTGAAGCAACTGGAAAAATAGCAGAAAGAACTAAAAAAACAAAAAAGATTTTACGAGAACTTCCAGCTGAAATAGCTGCTGCTCAACCAATGCAACCAATACCTGAAGCCGCTGAAGCATCAGCCACAAAACAAAAACGTTTTGTTGAACTAATAAATAAATTTAATGAAAATACTATTGAAGTAATTAAGAATAAAATTAAAAATAAGAATAAAATTAAAAATATGAAACAATTAGCTGAATTTGCTTTGGATGGTTTTAGTCAAAGAAATCAATTAATGAAGCCTGAACAATATAAGAATATTAGAAATCGTGAACAATGGCAAAAAGCATTATATCGCATACGATATAATATTGAAAAAGTTAAGACTGATGATCCATTATATCGGGATTATCTTTATGAAGTTGATAATTTAATTCAATCAAGAAGAGAAGAAGCAAAACAAATTAAAGAACGGAAACAACAAGAAAAGGAAGAAAGAAGAAAAACAAAAGAGGAAGAAGCAGCAAGACCAAAACGAAAATATACAAAAAGAACACAAGCTCCTCCTCCTCCTTCTGAAACATTGGAATTACCACCACCATTACCACCATCACCACCACATACACAAATACCGAAAATACCATCACCTCCTCCACCACAAAAACAGGATCCACAATTATTATTATCACCGTCTATGTTAAAAATGGAGAAGGAATTAGAAAAAATAATTGAAATTATTGAATCTCGTAAAAGTATTATCGATTCAATGAGAAAGAGGGGTATGGACTCCGCAACAATAAATCTTCAGATTAGTGCACTAATGACATATATAGACGATTTAAAGGAATTTGGATTATCAGACTCTGAAATCGATAAGATTATTCCAAAATCTTATTATAGTGTTAGTGGGAGCGGTCTCTCTACCGGAGGTGATTTTACTCTATGTCCTAATAACGTTATCTCCGATGTTGAACGACTAGAAATCCTCATCGGAGGAAAACGAGCTGGTAATAATTCTCCAGAAATAATTAATGAAGCAGCTGATATTTGCAGACGATTATTTACAGGCGGTATCATGGACGTTGATGTTTATCAGTCTCTTATTAATGAAATTGCCGATGACTACTACAGTGACTAAGTACGTAATTAAATACAATTACTATAATAAAATGATCGTACATAATACTCAACGTGGACCAACCATGGTCAGGGTAATAAATTCACGACTACCAGTATACAAAACAACCTACGGAGATGGACTAGGTGATGTTGTTCAGGGTCTATTTAAAAGGATAGCCCCAAAAGCAATACCGATCGCAAAGCAACTGGGAATGAAAGCTATTGATGTTGTTCGTGAAAAAGGTATTGGTGCTATGGGTAACCTCGCTGGTAAAGCATTTTCAGCGATCAAAGATAGACTAGCACGATTAATACGACGAAAACCTCAACCAGTAAAATTACCTAGTACTGAAGTAATGCCTGCAAATGTCAGTAAAATAATAAATCAAGTTGCTATTCAAAAACTAGCGGAGTTGGCTGATGTACCAATGTCAGAAAAAGAAAAAAATATAACCGCTAGTCTGATAGCAGGAAGTGGTCTCCGTTTTAGACGATAATAAATATAATAAATATGTTCAAACGTATATCTGATACCGCATTCGACATGGACGCACCAGTACTCAAAGATGAGTCTGTGCGTGATTATCAATATTATTCTTATGACGCTCGAATTCCAGATCAGCGTGGGAGAATTGAACCACAAGTTCAGGATACAAGTAGGTATTTCTTACCCGCTGAGGCGTAGACTTTTAAAAGCAGATAATACAGATTATGGAATTGCTGATCGGGTTGGTTTTGTTAACAATGGCATTATGGCGTTATTTGACAGCGCTACATATATGATTGACGGAAAAAATATTGAATCAATCCAGAAAGACGTTGATGTTGCAACAACAATATTGGGTCTTGCTAGATACAGCGACGAATATTCAAGATCAGCTGGTCCATCAATGATGTTTGCAAAGGATACAACTGATCAGCCCGAACATAGGAATGTAACACTAAATGCAGCTGGGGATACAGTTGTATCAATGAATGAAACTTTCAATTTGGGGTTTGCGTCACGTCGAGCAATGCTTAACGAAAATGAAAGGTTTTCATGTGCGATTCCACTGTCACATATATTTGGATTTTGCAGAAACGTCAGAAAGGTTATTTTTGGAGCCAAACATACGGTTGTACTTGTAAGAAAAGCCACGGACGATGATGCAATATGGCATCCCGCTGGTGTTGATGCTGCTGCAACTGCGGCACTTCATGGTAAAGTAGTATTAACCAAACTTTCATTATGGATGCCGGTGATGACTCCATCAATATCTGAAGAAGATCGGTTACTTGCTTTTATGAATCAAGGTGGTAAATCAGCGTTATCATGGTTGACAATGACCACAGATGCTATCCAGAGTAATATTAATGGTTTATTTACATGGCAAATAGCATCACAACAAGGTGTTTCTGCACCACGACATATATTTATTGCATTTCAAGATAATGCACGATTGAACAATCAATTACGTAATACAATGACATTCGACAATCTTGGTGTTTCTGAAGTATCGCTGAGGATAAACGGACATCAAGAACCATCCGAGGATATATTACTGAATTTCGAGCAAAATGATGTAGCACGTGCATATCATCGTCTAATGACGTTCATGGGCCGTGATCAAAATATTGATACTGGTTTGCAAATATCACAAAGAGATTTTACAACATTATATCCGATTTATTACTTTTCACTCGAACATTTAGATTTAACCAGACAATCAGTAGTTGATATACACTTTCGAGCTCGTGTGACACGGCCAGTAGCTATTGACAATTACAGAGCAATTGCTGTTATACTCAGCGATAAATCGATGTTACTTGAAGGTGTTGGTGGACGAATGGGAGTCGTTGATGCTCCAGTAGAAAATATGTAATTAGATCGTTTATGAATATTATAATGTCGTATAATCACGTTAATGTTAGTTTGACTCCTGGTCAGATTAAAAGGATACAATCAGCATCAAAAAATGACTGTGGATTAAAAATATCGCTAAAGAAAGAGCAGATGAGTGGTTCAAATAAATTATCTCTTACAGAACGTCAGCTCAGGCATTTCAATGAAGCCAAAAAATCAAATAAAGGTATAAAACTTAATCTTTCTGCGGGTGCCATTAAAGATATCATTAAGACGGGTGGTATATTTCCACTTCTTGCTGCTATACCAGCATTAATTGCCGCTGCAGCCACAGCTGTTGCAAAAGTAGCTGAATTAGGCGCTGTTGGAACCGCTGCTGGAATGACATTAAAAAAAGCAACAGGAAAGGGAATCATACACGCAGAAAGCTTAAAAAAAGGATCACGGGCATAACAACACGGAAGACGTCTAAGAGCACCAAACGTACCACAGCTGGGCCGTCTAAGATTATCAGGCCCAGCATACGGTCGGGGTCTAAGATTACCAGGGACTCCACATTGATGGTACGGAAAAGGCCTAAGATTACCAGGGACAGTTTACTAATATCTCCTATGTCCAATTTTGATTTACTAGATGCTGCTAAAAAATTAAAAATAAAAAATTTTAGAGGAGTTTTTATGCGTGATCAATTACCAAAACAACCAAACAATATTGAAACAGGTATTATTAATCTCGATGAAAACTCTGATCCACGCACACATTGGGTTGGATATGCAATTGATCCACGTGGAATTATTTATTTTGATTCATATGGACTAGCTCCACCAAAAGAATTCTTAAAGTATGTTAGCGGCGATCAAAGTACTCCAATATGGTATGCAACGTTACCAACACAAACATTAACTGATCCACCAATATGTGGTCGAGAAGTACTTAACGTACTTGATGCTGTATCAAAATCAACAAAACCACCTCACAAAGTTGTACATGAATATACTACGACGTCACATTTAAACAGACATTAGTAAATATAATGGTGGACATTTACGGAAGATCTTCTCGTGGTAAAGCTCAGCAGCAAGCTGATTTATCTAAATACGCAACTCTCGATCAGCTCAGAAATGAGATTGATGATTTATTAAACATAACCAGTGTGGATCAAAATGAAGTAGTTGTTTTTCAGGATAAACAAGGACGATTAAAAACTAGTAATATACAACTACCAGATGTACTTATATGAGTTCCTAATGCTGTTGTTAATAATATAGTTACTTTTACTGATCAGGGTAAAATACAAGATTCCGGTACGTCAGTCAGCGATTATATTAAGAAAGCTGGTGATTCGTTCACGGGTAGCATTATTATGAATCACAATAAAATTATAGATCTTGGTAACCCAGTCACAGATACAGACGCTGCAACAAAGAAATATGTCGACGATCAAGAATCTAAGTACGTATTGGCCAACGGCGGTATAATGCGTGCATTTCTTAATATGAATAATAATGGCATTAACAATCTTAGAACACCGGAATTAGATTTTGATGCTGTGACGAAGAAATATGTAGACGATAGCAACATTCCTCTAAAAAAAATTAATGACGAAATGACTACACTCAGTAATACTTTTTCCAGACATGTAGAAACGTTCTTAAATTTTCGTAGAAATATAAACAAAACCATTAAAGATTTTTTTTGGGGAACAACCAACCGTTGACATAAAACTCTCCGACGTTAACATGAAACTCAATGATATTGTCAGTGGAATACCTAATATTGTTCAAAAACTAATCTGATTAAAATTCCACACGGACAAATTAAAAATATCGTATATACAGTAGCATCAGGATTAACAACATGGTCACAGCAAAATAACACTATTAAATATACCGCAGAAGTTACTGGTGTTTATAGACTGTCTATCTTTAGCTCTGCAAAGTTTAAAATTTATGCTACAACATTTCCGTGGCGTAATTCAACAGATGCTTTCTCTGGAGTTGTATCTATAGTGTTAAATAAAGATGCTGAAGAAATAGTTTTACTGAAAGCAGATGATCAAACAATAACCGCAACGTCTTACTGGTGGTGTTTGGAATTTGTAGCTGAAACACCACAATTAGTCACTTAATATAACAATAATGGATCAACCTCAGTCTCGCATCGACGTTCAACGTTACAGATGCAATCAGGTATGTGAGCGTCTGACTAAACTAAATAATTTTATTGATTATTATAACAAGAAAATAAAAAAATACAAAAGGTGTATAGTTGTCATCGATGTAGTTGTTTACTCGGTTTCTGCTGTTACTGCTGGAACAGGATTATTACTATCAACATTGACGATGACAGCACCTACTGTTATAACCATCATTGTTTCAGCATCAACGGCTATTGCTGGTGTTCTCGGTATTATAGCCAAAAAGATAGATACCTGTACAAATGCTAAATTGCACGATTATATGATTAAATTACATACAGTGGCAGAGGCATGCTCTAAACTATCTTTGTACATTTCTTCGTGTGTCAGTGATGGTGAAATATCCGATACTGAATTCGCGATGATGATGAAAACCTATGATGACGCTTTTAAGGTGATCGCTAATGATTTTAACGAATTAAATAATAATGATAATAATAATGACAGACAGGGAGTTACTTCAGCAGATCGTCACTAATGCAACTCCGTCAAAAACTACTATGATATCATTAAGTTCGACCAATCCGGAATTTAGTATCAATTTTCCAACATCAATTCCTGCAAAAGAAATAGCATTAGCACAATTGCAAGTTTCTTATAGCTGGCCAAATATTAGATCAAAACCATTTGGTGGACTACAGCCAAATAATTCATTAGTATTCGCCAATAAGAATAAGCCTGATGGAACTCCTGATTGGCAAGTAGTTGCTATTCCAACGGGCAGTTATCAAATAGAACAGATTAATGATGAGTTCCAACACAGAATTAAATCTATTACAGGAAAAGAATCAAAAATAGCAATTACTGTTCACGAACCGACATTATCAGCGGTTATTGAAATAAATTCCCCTCATTATTCTGTAGATATTTATCAAAGTTCGATTAGATCAGTATTAGGATGGCCTGAAGTTTCACCGGTTTATCAAGGACCACCAGAACCACAACGATCTGATTTCGTCGTAGATGTTGAAAAATTTATAAAACTTCCAGAATATCGAAAAACTTATCCGTTTATAGAGATTCCGGATGCTTATCGTGGTTATGCACAGTATACTCATTTTATAGATTTCGTTCGGGGTAAAGGTACAACAAGAATAGCAACAATTAATGTTGAAGAAATTAACTCAAAATCAAGACCAATTAAATCTGAACATGGACGTGTACTTAATGATCTAAGAAATTTATTTTCCAGCATCAGCGCTTCCTACAACGATGACTTAAAAAATCAAATAATTGAAACAATACAACATTTGAATCAGGTTGCATCAGACTTAGAATATGTAAATAAGGCTATCGTTGACAGAGAAAAAACATTAAACGTACCGGTAGATAGATTTCTTAATACTTATATAGTTAATGAAGATGATCCTATTCAGCGTGTAAGCTATAAACGTTTATTTAAAACAGTGTTTCTTAAATATTATGGAATCACAGAAGAACAGCTACCAACATTTGTAATTCCGGGATTTAACTCTGAAGAGCTAAAGAAGTCAGTTAATGATCTTATTGATGAACATTTTAAAAGAATATGTGATTCATGGAAAAAATTAATACCTACACCAACTATTCTAAGACATAATAATGATCCACATGGTGGAGGTCGCCATATCTCACCTGGTATTGTTAATATAACATCTACGATCGCGGTCAATCTAGTATGTGACGTAATTGATGACAGCTATCAAGTAGATCTTTCAAAGTCTAACCAGGCCCAACAGGGGTATATACTATATGCATTTAGCCCTCAAGTACCGCCTGGGTGGTTAATTATATCTGAGCCAATTAATCCAATTTATCTACGTGTACATAATCCATTATTGTCAAGAATAAATTTCAAACTTACTGACCAGACAGGAAACATTTTGGATCTACGAGAAGAGTCACTTAATATTAATTTGTATATACGCTCGTAGAACGTCCGAGTATATAATCAGGGGGAAAAAATAATCAGATGGGTAAATAGGTACTCTAATTCATAAAATTATTTAAAAAAACATGGTGTTTACCCCTGGGGTTTTTACACTCAAAAAATCAAAAATTTAACAGAAAAATATAAAATTTGCTGGGGTTTTTGCTCTCAAAAAATCAGAAAAATCATTAAAATTTAATTTAGTTTTTTTTTAATATATTATAAGATCTTTTTTTTTTAAATAACGTTAATTTGATCAATGTGTTTTGGCAGGTTCAATTCCTATTGCACATGTAATAAAGCGAGATAACTCTGCTATCTCTCTCTGCAGAGTAAATTGAACGATTATTTCCCTTACTACTACTTTCGATTTACAGACAACAAATACATCTTGTTTTTCGTTAATTATTTAGTGATTTATTTGTTCTCCGTTAGCAATTAGTTGTTAGTAAAGCATCAATTTGTAACAGAGAGGGATATTGATGCATCTTTTAACTGATAACCTTAAATTCACGTCAGTTTTATATATCAAGTACGTGGAGTTATTTTTATCTCTAACACATGTATTTTGACCTTAACGAACGATAACTCATACGTGTGATTATTTTATGAATTATATTTAAAAAATTGAAGTAAATTCACGCTACAGTTCTACATTCTATTATTAATACAAGTTCTGTGAGACAACGCAAATATTTTATATATACTTAAATTTAACTGTATTATTAATAAGAGAGCAGTGGCCGAAGTGGTAAGGCGTTTAGACGTAGATCGAAGTTGTGCAGACTCTCGCGTGTTCGAGTCTCCAAAAATGCTAAAGATACTTTATCTTGCATTTGGCGACGGATGCTTTTTATAATTGGGGTACGAAACCCAACAGAAAAATAATACAACTTTCCCACCATGTAACCACGTGGTGGGTGTAATTTTGCACTCCCCGGGGTTTTATATGGGGGAGAAGTTGTATAAAATCTGTTGGACGTAGATAAATCCCCCTCCCCGTTGTATTCAGTCTATAGTTAAGTTTGTTGTTAAGTTTATTGTTAAGTTTGCTGTTAAGTTTATTGTTAAGTTTATGTTTGTACTGTCTGCAAAAATCAAAATCATCACCATTTGTATATATTCATGTTCATACAATCATATGTCATTAGGATAAGTTTATATGTAACCTCTGATCCTGCTAGGATGTCATATGGCAACCTAGGGGATCACATGGGGTTGAGTCTGTATAAATGTGTTTCGTCTAATTTCGAATATCCTCGGAGCTTTCTAGGATGTTGTTTGACAACTTAGGAGTTCACATAGGGATAAATTGTGTCTGTCTGTTTCGTCTTTCGAATTTCCTCTGATCCTGCTAGGATGTTATATAACAACCTAGGGGGTCACATGGGGATTAATTCAAATGCCCCTGAACTTGCTAGCATGTCATATGGCAAGCTAGAAGTTCATATGGGGTTGTGTTGTGATTATGTTTTGTAAATATTTTTTATTTTAAAGAAATATGTATATATATAATGAACCAAGAAAACATTAATGATATTATTTCTGCTATTAAAAAATTAAAACATACGGGAATAAATCTCTCTGATAATCTCGATCCTGAAAAAATATTATGCGATTATGAAATATTAAAACAACGAAAAATCGACAATAAATACACATTACCATCCAATTATAAATTTGTAAAATTAATCTATCAGTCTATGTTAGAATCCTTGGCAATGGTAAATGAAAAACAGGTACAGCTATTTGCGCCTCTTGCACGTTCGATCGAAAATATTAGATCCGAACTATCTCGTGAATACGAGAAAAAGAAGGTTGTGGACAATCGTGTAATGCAATTAAGAAAGATTATATTATTTGATTCTGTCAAAAATGAAAGTGACACTGAGAGCAGCGACGGTGAAGGTACCCATGGCAAAATATAGAGGCGAACTATATACAATTTATTTATTAAGAGTACAGAGTTAGATGTATTCAAATATTATCGGCTGATCATATTTTATTGAATATGAAGATTTGTATACTTTATTTGCGACAAATTGTACTGATTGTGGATGTATGATAAAATGTTTTGCAGCTGCATTAACTGAGGGAAAAGTCATTTCTTGATCTGTTTCTGTATTTATGGATTTAATAACTCTCTTTCCGAATAATTTACATTTTCCAGTATTTCCACGTGCAGAATTCTGACTAGGTGTAATAGCTTGCAGGTTAGATAGCCGATTATTTTTGGGATCTCCATCAATGTGATCAACTACAAGTCCATTTTCAACTACTCCACGAAAACATTCGAATATGAATTTATGTGAGTAATAATGTTTTCCCCCAGCAGTAAATCTAAAATAACCTTTATTATTAAGACTACCGACTGGGTTTTTTGATTTACAGTGTCTGATTACACCATCTCGGGATGCTTCATAATTTGTATATACTGGATGTTTCACAAATTCGTGTTTATTACGAAATGCTTCTTTTCTTAATTCTCTTATAAAGTTTTTATCGATATCATCATTAGTCTGATTTGTCTGAGTCATTTTATATAGTAATTTTATTTGTCTAAATCATTGTTTTGAAATCTAGTCAGATAATCTTCCACGGTTTGCATAGGAGATTTACCTGACAATGTATTATCTTTTTGTTCTAATATCGTTTTAATTCCCTGTATTTTTTTCCGCCACATTTTAAACACAATTGAGTTTTTCCTCTGACTCCAACACCACATTGCACACATGGTATTGGTCCTGTACTTCCATTTTCGATACTTTGCGCATGATTTCCACAGTATTCATTCACACACGATTTATTACAAGGAGAAGTATGTCCAATTTTGAGCCAAGCACATTTGTTTTTTGTTTCAAGCATTATATATACTAAAATTTTAATTTAAATATTTGTCTTAATTATATGAACGAATTATCGGCAATTGAACCTAAAAGAGCTAGATTTGATCTTGACAGACTATCAGAATATAAATTTAGTACTTTGATGCAAGATCTAACTTTAACGGATGAGGATGTAACCGAACGTATTCGTGAAGCCAAGAAGGAATTTCGTAATAGTGGTGCTGCTCATGTATGGTCAACATTCAGAGTTCGGAAATGTTACTAATATGATGAATGACAAACGAGGAAAAGTAATTATTAATCACCTTGATGATCAAAAATATTTTATTTTAATAAAATTTATTGTAAATACAGAAGAAGATACTTGGATTATTCGTGACAAGCGCGATCCAGTAAGCATACAGTCAGGAAATAATATTGTTCTCTTGAATAATAAATCTAAACCCGGAATACTGACTGGTATTGATAAGCCATATTATGAACGGGGGTACCCTGTGACTGCAGTTGTATATGCAATATATCCGCTGAATAATAAACCTGACGTCCGGGATCTTAAGCCGATGAAACTGTCAGAGTCAAGAATAAACTGTGTCGCTGAACGAGTTACAGAACATTTCATAAATGCGATACGTGGTAATGGTTTAACAGATTTAAGGCGTAAAAAAATAAATACGTAGGCAGAATCAGTTAAAGATACTGGAGCATCTATTAAAGATGTTGCTGATCTAGAAAAGAAATTAAGATTTCCAATAACAGTGAAGACGTTAACAGGAGAGATTTTATATAAACCAAAATACATGAAAAAATGGAGCTCCGATAGATATTATTGATCATAATTCGCATGCGTGGACCTCAGCAGTAACAATATTTCCACGAGATAGAACGGTTAAATTTTATGATGGTCATATATTTGATTTTATCAAAAATATCAGTAAAAGTGACCCTGTATCCGTTTGGTTATTTCAAAGTTCAGAATATGATTATTACGATCAGTTTGTACGGCCTAATGGTGATATTTACCGTACAGAATCTCTTAATGTAGAAATGGAACGTCTTGCGCTCAAATATACTTCAGACGATGTCAAAGTTAGTCAATTATTAAATAATTGTTTTACAGTTCCATCTGTAGTGGCTCATTTCGCTCAGGAGAAAAATTTATGGAAACCAACACGATCGGAATTTCTTGAAGATATCCATAAAAGCTGCGTAGAATATGGACACGGAGGATTGTGGAATACTAAATATAAGTATAATGACGTTATATCCGTTGATATGGTAGCATGTTATCCTGGAAGTTTTCTTGGATACGGAGAATGTTCTGAATACTTTAAAAGATTCGGACATCCATCACACGAGATGACCAGGGTTGCGATAAACGGACATTTACCAGATTTTGACTTAACTGGATTTGCTCATGTAGAATCATTTGAGTTTGCAGAAAATCTCCATCCGATTACTCATGCTTGGTTTGGAAGACATTTTTCAGAAAAATGTTGGGTTCCAATAGTATTATTGCGATATATGGTTGATGTTGGAATTTTAACATTATTGAAGGTGAGTGAGGCAATTATATCGTACCGGTTACAAAAGCAAGTTTGGTTACCAGAACCAAATAGATTTAATATCAATGATGCCAGGAAAGAATTTCCTAATCTTAATGAAGATGACATTATTAAAATTACTAATAATATACGTAAATGCAGAGACGAGCATGATCAAAAACTTGCAAAAGATCTTGGTAGAAAGATAATTGGTAAATTTACTCAAGGAGGAGCATATGATCATAAAAGACACTGTACAAGATTGATTATGGACGATGCTGAACTCGATTTTATAATAGCTGATACAACGGAAAAAACACATTTATAAATCGGAGTAATGCTTATTTGTCAGACGGAACCAAACTAGGTACAATTGTGAGTTATCTTGATGGTGACTCACCGCAATTTACTCATTTAAGATCATCTATGTTGGCATATGTTTCTATAAATCTATTGTCTATGATAAATAGATTTTCTCGTGATGCTGTCAGAGTCGCCACGGATTCGTTTTATATAAATAAAAAATATACAGATTTGTTAAAACCGCTACTTGGTAATGGTGAATGGGGATCATGGAGAATAAAACAAGAAAATACACTTAGTTATTCTGAATCCGCCGACGTTGAAATTAAGGAAATATATTACAAAAATAATAATCAAGTATCAAAGTCATCAGCACCATCTGTATATGATCTTGTGGCTAGACATAAAGCTGTTTATCTTAACGGATGCGGTGGTTCAGGTAAAACAACGCGTGTGATTAAATTATTCATGAATAATAATTCAGATATAATTGTTTTGACACCGACACATAAACTCGCCAGAGAAATAAAAGAGCGAGGAGTAAAATCGTGTACTTATCATAGTTTCTTTAGATGGTGCGGAGACACATGGACTCCCGAACGAATGGGTGAAAAATATATACCTAAATATATTATATGGGACGAGATATGCACGGTGTCGTTAGAAATATTAAAAACATTTCTTGATTGGTTATTAACAAAGAATACTGCTGTAATAATGTGTGGTGATCATGGTCAACCACCACCCTTTATTGGTCAGTCTCCACATGAATGGCTGAAGAATAACGTAGATTATTATGAAGAAATAAATGATGACCATGGAGCTATTGACGAACCGCTGAAGGAGTTTAAAAGATTAATCAGACTACAACCAGACAGAGTACAATGTGAAATAATGCGAGGAGTAATTCCAGAGACTTCTATGAATGATTTTCTAAATTTTTGGAATCCCGCTGATTTAATAGTTGCAAGTAGAAAGATAGTTCGTGATGAACTACAGTAGAAATTATTTTTGTTACATAAAGAAAAGTTTTCAGATCTACCTGTACCATTATGTTATCGCCCAGCAGATACTCCACGACAGAATATTGATGTTGAAATTCCTGGTGGTGGAATACAGAATCTGGTCTTGAACGATATTATTTTAGTCGATATTAATGTTGTTGAGAATGCGCTGAGTATGAATAAATCACCGTGGACGTTAGGATACGCTATAACTATTCACTCGTCACAGGGGTTAACTATTTCTGATTCAAATATCTGGATTATAGATGATCGGATCGAATGGTCAAATTTAGTCTATCTCGCAGTTTCTAGGGTCAGAAGAATATCTCAACTACATAGGGTTAGTATGAATTTTACAGAAAATAATCAGACCGTTAATAATGACGTAATAAGAAAAAAACTATCTGGTTATAAGCAATGTGACAAAAAAAATAATCGTGACTTTGATGTTGATACTGAATTTATTATAACACTAAAACAACGACAAAATAATCATTGTGGAAGTTGTAACGCAGTAATGTTATGGCAATATTCGAATAATAATCCAAGACAATTTACCGTAGACAGAATTAATAGTGATCTTGGTCATACACGTAATAATGTGATGCTGACCTGTCTTGAATGCAATCGACGTAGAGGTTCTGGTTATGTAATTGTATGTGGTGGTAATTGTGTGTCTTTAGGAATTACTTGTAATTGTTCACGCACAAATCCACGTTGAGGAGCAGTAGAATCCAGTCTGTAAATTGGAGGTCTACCAGTGGATCTAACCACACTAGAAATTGTATGTGTAGTCACACTCCATATAGGATCGGTTGCCCTTTTTCTACCACCTTCAAGTTCGCCAGGTTCATATAAATATCTTACAGTTACATTACCTAATACTGGTTGAGGTTGTTGTCTGTCATTGCTACGGGGTATATATTTTTTTGTAATCGCATTAGAAGGTTTCATGGAAGTTGAACGAGTAATTTCGTTTTTTAACGCAGCTATCACACTTGGTAACCTTGCAACCCATTCACGAGATCTCTCACCGGACTTAAAGTCAGTAGATATTTCTTTTGCGTATTGGTATCCAAATAACCTCTCAGCAAGTGTTCGATTAAATCGTTCAACAATTGCCTGATCACGATGAATTTCAGTATGTCCTCGTCTGATTTTAACGTTATGTCGCTTCATCAAAGATAATACTGCACCAAGAAATTCTTTGCCAGGATCAACTTGTAATAACTGTGGCCATCGTAGACCACCACGTTGATAAATTCGCTCAAACGCAGATGCAACTTCAGATACTGTCTTTGTTGATAATGGTTCCGCTTCTTTATATCTACTTGCAACGTCAACGACAGTTAATGCGTATTTGTATGTGCGTGATTGACGTCTACCAATTTTAATGGTATCGTGTGGCAAAAATAAAATATCCGCTTGATGAACCTCATTAGGGACGCTGACATCAAAATGTGCATATTGAATTTTTTAGGTGGTGGTAGATAAATTTGCCATATTGCCTGTCGTGCTAACCACGCTGCAGCAACAGAACGTGAAACTTTTGCTGCTTCAGATAATTTACTAATAGCTGATCTGCCTCTCCAATATCCTCTTGGGCTATAATAAATGGATTCCATTATAATAGTTATATAATTAATTACAAACCCCTAACATTATTTTACCTATCATGGCAGATTTTACTAGAAAACTAGCGAGTTTTCTCTGACAGATTTATTAGGTATAGAATTTAATGCATGAATCAATTTCACATCTGCGAGATGCCTTTGTTGTAAATCTTTATTTTTATACGCAACATCATGAACATGACACGCTTGATCAGTCTTATTTATTGGATACTCTCCCGATCTTGGTTGATCTCGTTCATCAAGTCGGATATCAAGTCGAGTTCCAGGACCACAATAATTGTATCCAGGAAGATGTTTCTCACCGGGGTATTTAGCCCATGGAGTTCCTGGTAATTTTCCTAATAAAGCGGCAATATCTCCACCTGTCTTTATTTTGACAAATTTGTATTTCTTCGTGCCACATTTAACGCATTTGCCCGTCAGAGCACGTCGTTTATTTTTCGTTGTTATTGTAGTTAATTCAGCAGTGGGTGTAGATGCTCTACATCGAACACAATATAAATCCATGATATTAATAATATGGATATAATTGATTTTTCGGCGACACGAAAACAGGAACCAGTAAAACATCATCCAGCATTACCAAATTCGATAAGGATGATTATAATAGATCCATCTGGATCGGGTAAAACACAACTATTACTAAATTTAATAATGCGATGGTTGAAATGGAGTAAACTGTATTTAGTAGCACCATCCGTAGATGATCAACACTGTTACGAAGTACTTAAAGATTTTAATGAAAATGCAAAATTGCTGAATGAAGACGGTAATGATGTTGTTGACTTTATTACAGATATTGATGAGGCCCCATCTGTAGATGACCTAGATGGATTTATTAATAATTTAGTGGTGTACGATGACGTTATGCTGGATAGACAATCAAATCCAGCTAGAATATTTTCCAGAGGTAGACATAAAAATACGGACGTTATATACGTCACTCAGCGTTATACACAAATACCTAAAGTGATCAGAGACAACTTCAATATTTTAGTCGTGTTTAATGGAGTAGATAATTATACTTTACAGAATATTTATTATACTTGGTGTTCAGGGGATATGGATATGATGAAGTTCAAAAACTTCTTTTCAAAAGCACAAGCTGTTCCGTTTGGATTTATTACAATAAATTTGCATGATCCAAGATCCAGATATCGTATAGGTCTAGATAAAATCTTTGGTTAATTTACAGCAGCAGGCAGGGCGAACGACAAAAATTGAGTGACCCGGCGAGTAAACTAAACGCATTATAACATAAAAAACAAAGATTCAAAAATAAAATAACAAAAATGAGCTAACATTATTCGCTTTGGTAATAATAAAAGTTAGGAGGTTCGGTTTAGCGTTATTGATCTTATTTTTCAGCTCCTGTAGGAACCTTATGTTTTAGACAAATGACGATTCAGACAGATGTCTGTTCGACCTGCCTGCTGCTCCAGCTTTCACCAAGATGTGCTCACCAATGAAAATGGTGACTACTAGTTATCTAACCTCTGTTCTAGACTTATCTGTGACAGTAATCACCAATGCTTACATGCACAGCATAATGTCAATATTCCAGACCCATCAGGCAATAGAGATTTCAGCTACATAATTGTCATCAAATTGATCATATTTTACTCAGTGTGGAACTGTGAATAGAGTATATGGATTAACTGAATGGGCTGGATAATCATACATTAACTGTATTTACCAATTAATTACCACCACATGTCATGTTTTTTGTGTTATGAGGAAGTACCCTTGTTCCGAACTGTGGAATCAACATAATTCATGATACACCAAAGTCGATGGTATTATACAAAAGGGAAGATATGTAGTTCTACAACCTTGACTTCTACTCATGTTAAAATAAGCCGAAACAACAATTGTCATGACTAGATTCTTTGGATGTAAACTTTTGGTTTTAGAACTGGAGTTTGTCTCTAGATTTGAGACATTCTGCTGTTAAATAAAAAACTGACCAGTCCAAACTGCAAATGGAGTGATGAACATCTGCTGATGTGAGGGTAAAATAACATCTTTATACAGCTGGTAAAATCGAAATCACTCTGAAGCACACTTGTTTGGTTGCCAATTAGATATTACCCCTAGCAGCACTCACTCAGCAACAAGACTAAATGTAAAAATAAACTCACTTCCTCTGTATCTCCATTTCTCCCTCCTTCTCTTCAACTTGCATTTAAATTTACTTCAAAGAAATAATTAGGTATTCATAATACCATTGTAATTACATTTGAATAAGATCTTTTTCAATTGTGTTTGTGTCTGATTTCTGTAACCTGTTTTATGTTGGTATCATGATTGGCAAATTAGTTTCATTTTTTTGATGCATGTATATTATAATAAGTTAAAGTTTTGTTGACACAGTTGTAGTCGGTACAATGTAATAAATTCTGGATATATGGCATCTGGATAATCAATATTTTACTGTATTATATATCTATAACGATTTTTTCCCCCAAAAGTTAAACAAGATCAGTTTCTTTTTTTTTTAGCTGCTGAGTACTGAAACCATTGATGATATACTTGAATTAAGATTTTCAAGATGGCCACCATAGTGGCCTTGTTAGGGGTCAGATTAGTACCATTTTCATTTAGGACCAACAGGATACCATAAGAAGTCATTTAGTGAAAACCCCGTTCTAATATGACTATCTGCTCAGAAGGAATAGCTTTAACAAGGTCTAAAAGATGGTCATAGTGGTGCCCATACTGGATGTCCAAATGGCACCATTTTCATTTACAAGCAACCAGACGTTGGGGATGAATGCATCTTTAAAGTTTTAAGGCAACCCCCTTAAATAGATTAGGAGTGATGATAACAAACTTGTGCTAACATAAGGATGTATTACAAACAATGCATGATGGATGACAGAAAACAGGCCATCCCATTTGAACAAGGGTCCCTTGAAGGGGCTGACACTCTTCTGGGCAAAAAGAATTTCCAGGAATCCAAGATAAGATCACTTTTTCCTTATAGATCTCAAGTGTTTAAACCATCTTTGATTTTCACCAGCAAAATAAAACATTTTCAGATTAGCTGCTGTGATGCACATGTTGGATATCAGCTTGGCACAATTTTCATTTTGGACAAACTAGACATCATTGGAAGTATTTTGGTGAAAACCCCATATAATGATCATCCATTCAGGGGGAATAGGGATAACATAAGATTTTCAAGACAGTCATCACTGCAGCTATACTGGATGTTTGAGTGGAACCATTTCCATTAAGAACATGGTGAAAACCTTATGACATAATGACCATCCATTCTGGGGGAGGAGTGACAATAAGATTTTTAAGACAATTATTTTGGCAGTTATATTGGCTGTTCATCTGGCACAATTTTTATTTAGAACCAACTGGGTATTATTTAAAGTCTGTTGGTGAAACCCCATGTTGATATATCCATTTGGAAAGGAGTAGACATAATATTTTCAAGATATAACTTCTTATTCAGGAAGAGTAGCAAATAACAATATTTTCAAGATGACTGCTGTGGTCATTAGAGACTAACTGGACATCACAAGAAGTTTTCAGGTGAAAAACCCACATCAATATGACTTTTCTGTTCACGTGGTGATGCGATAACAAGATTTTTAAGATGGTTGCCATGACAGCCATATTTGATGTCAGATTGGCACCATTTTTAATAAGGTCAAGCTGGATATCATACACAGTATTTTAGTAAAAATCCCATTTAGTGAAAATCTCATGCTGATATGACCATCATATAGGAGGAGTAACAAGATGATTTTGAAGATGACCATTGTGGTAGCCATATTGGACATAAGCATACATATCAACCCCGAGAGTGGTATAAGCATAATCTTTACTAATACAAGTGGCAAAAAAGCAAAATCTGAGCATAAAAAGTGTAATCTATATATTTCATGCCATAATTACAGCAGACTGTATGACAAATGTACATTTATTTTTGCTATTAACCTGGATCTGCAGCGGTCAAAATTCTTGGCAAAAATGGGCACAATCCATGTGAATTAAAACCAGAACACAAACTAAAAACATAACGACAAATTATTTATATTCAACACTCAACTATGCTACATGTCTTACATTCGTTAAATGATTCTGAAAGTTCACAACTTCTTTTGTGCTCAGTCTGAGTGCTGTATTACATCACTCTCATATTCTACTTTTCAAATTTGTAAAGCAGTGTTGATTTGTCTTTTTCTGGCCAGATATGCCTTTAAGTTTAACAAGATCCATCTGCTCTAACAATTTTCATCTTCAAGACACACCATAAAATCCCATTTCACTAAATATCTAGCGCCATTTTCTTTACACATTCAGACTGTTCCACTACCTGATATGATTATCAACATAATGAATCTGTGATACAATCTTTCAAATTAAAGAAACTAGTCTGTTTCCTTGGAAATAAATCATATGAAGTTGCTATAAACAGAAAATGAGGAAAGTACATATAGGTCTAGACTGGACAAATTAACTTTTATGCTATTCTTTCTTTCTTTTTATTCTCATATTTATATGACGAGTGGGATCAAGGAGATGATAATTAAACTGACAAACATAACTTAATTATTGGTTTACTTTAATTTTATTTTTTAATATACCAGAAAAGCATAAACCATATACAGGCAAGTGTACAATGTAATTAGGTGAAAAAAGCCTAATGATGACACCAAAAGCATAATGGCTGGGATGTACGAGTCAGATCGGTAACACTTTAATTCTAGATAAACATGACATTAACAGAAGTCTTTTAGTGAAAACCAACTGCTGATATGACCAACCACTTGAGAGTAGTAGCGATAACAAGATTTTCAAGATGGGTCCTCAAATCAGCAACATTTTCATTTAGAACCATCTCTTAAGAAGTCTTTAGTGGAAACCCCATAATGATATAACCATCCATATAGGAGGATATCTGCTGCTGTTGTTGCGGGCTTGATGTCATTTTTCAGCACATTATAGGCTATTCATGGTGGCCAGTATAGCTGGTGAAGGGAGATCCCAGAAAAACCCTTGGTAGAACCATGAACCCACATTAAGCTACTGGCAAGTTTTCTCACACACCCACATAGGCCAAGCCTGCGACCTGAACCTGCGTGGGCAGAGTTGAGATGGCAGTGATTGGCATAGGCAAGTGCTTTAGGCCACCCAAGGCCTGTTCCATTCAGTAAGAATAACGAAAACAAGATTTTCAAACTAGCCATTCTGGTGGCCATATTGGATGTCCAACCAGCGCCATTTTCATTTAGGACCCGGTAGACCAAAGGATGAATGTGCATATAAAGTTTCATGACAATTAGTTTAGAAGAAGCAGTGATAACAATCTTGTGCTAACAGACAAATGACAGTCGACAAACAACAGACCATCCTATAAACTATTTTGGTCTGTGACCAGTAGAGCTAAAAATGAGTTCCCTAATAAATTTGCCAAAATTTGATGTATGCTGATACTTTGCAACTGATAGTAATTGAGACCACTACCTCTTCGAGCTACTACCGTATTTGCTGATGTATCATATATGCCCAACTGCAAACAAATGTAAAATCCAGATCTGCTGCCACATAATGCACTTGTACAGCAGGATCTTATCATTTTCATGACAGTATTTGTTACCCTATAATGTTATCTACAGTTACTTGGATTTTAATAATTTGAAAATATTTAAGTACATTAAATATTACCCACCGGAAAATTAAGTATCCATGTTGTTTACCATTGTTGTTAACTAATGGTAGCAAGTATTTTGCTTCCACTTTTGTGCAAGTCCTAACAACCTGTATTTGTATATTCCCTTCCATAAGTTTAGATTTAGTTCCCAAGTGATAGTTCCCAAATTTTCTGCCGGCGTACATGGCCCTATAAGCCCTTGGAGAAAATAATAGGAAGTGGGGAAGAGAGGCATTATTTTCTCTTACTCACCAAGGTCACACTTTACTAACATGTAGGCATATTGTGGTGATAGATTGGCCTTCATCCCTTCTAAATCAGAAAAGATACTGATAATGGTCAGATTAGGGTGTTTAAGAAAGTCAGTGTCATCTCCTTCATTAACAGAAGTGTTATCATCCTATTGCATCAAAGGCTCTACCGTGCCACATGTCAGGGACCACACTATGTCATCACCATGTGTAGTGTGACACATACCTACCAGGTATACTATTAAAGCTGGTGGGTCATGCAGCATGGAATATGGTTAAGATGGAGGATGTTGGTCTGGAATGGTTTTTCAGGGCTTGGCTGGATGGGAAGCACAAATTGTGAGACTAGTCTGTTATATTGTGCTGGAACAAAGTATCTTGTCAGTATGGCCAATGGGTTGGTTGGCTGTGTCAAGGCTGCCATCACTGATGGAACTGTTGACTAGTGTGTGATTTGCCAGTCCAAATTATGTCTTGCTCATTAAACCTGTATATGGGTTAGGCAGATGGCTGGACTGGTTGATGATGTATGATACGGGACTTACAGGTCAAAGTGATCAGCAGAGTCAGATTGTATTTATGCACACCAAGTTTCACTGGCACTAAGGCCATAGGCTGCCAAAATGGGGATTATCCAACCCAATTCCTCATCGAATACATGACAGCAATGCTTTCTGTATAAAGACTCAAACAAAGCATCAGCAGAATCATTTGCAAAAGTTTCCATGGGGCCAAAAGTGGCCATTGCTGTGTTTGTAATTCTGGATGGTATCATTAAATGCCCACAATGTTCACTAGCAATTCCAAGTTCAGATGAATAATTATAAATATCCTGGTCTGATGATTTGCAACATAATGCCTTTTCTCTGTTTTACGAACTAACATCACACTTCCACAGCTGGTATGCTAAACTGATAATAGAGACCATCATGGAAAAGGAAGATATCACTGGCATTGTGGACATTGCACCTCATCAATCAAGCTGATTGATGCCGAATGGACAAGTGGACTCGCATGAAGATGTGTGAACAATAAGACATAATTATCTGTGGCTTTGTAAAAAGCTCTACATGTTAATTTTCAGGATCATCTACCTGACAAACATTTGTGTGTACCAAAAGATATGATTGACACAATCCTTTATCAGTAGCTTTGTCCAAAAATCTGTAAAGCTGGAGCTTGAATACTATGCTGAAATTAGTGTATATACAGTATGACCCCACTACAGCATGTTCCGTTATAAAATGAATTCAGATATAACACGACTGAGGTGTAGCTCCTGAACATTTGCATATTTGTTCGTTTATAAAACTGTTTTTTCAAAAAGTATGAAATCTATTGGGTAAGAAGTTAATTATCATTTTGGGGAAGAGATCGTGTATGAATTCAGATATAATGTGATCGTAGTGTGGCTTGCAATATTTTAAAATAATTAGCTTAGTTATTAATGAAAGTTAGCTCTTTAACAAGCTGTTTAGTGTTAATTGTATTAGTATTGAACAACGAACATTAATGGCAGGAAGTCTCTCTGTTTATCTTCCATGCATTCTATGTACAATTTTGCTCAAATGAAAGAAAATGTTCTCATCCAAATTTATAAATAAAATAATTTCAGTACTTGCTAATCATCAAAGTTAATCACACTACTAAATGCTGTTCGTATTATTGAACAATGATTTATACAACAACAAAAAAATAATGAGAAAGTCGCCAACACATGCACATGGCTTTGTGGTGTAATCAAATGTCATGCAGTCAGTTTACCAGTGAATACTATACTGCATTCCCTATAAAAATGACCCTATTGTTCCATAACAATGATTCTTGCTGTATTAGTTCAAACAAATACACGTCAAAGTGGTAATTAGTGGTATTTACATTGGATAATGGGATACAGAATGTAAAGCTTTTACTGTTCAATTTTGAAGCCCCTGGCAGTACTATGTCCGAATTTAAACAAATACAATTAGCTTTGAGATTAGTGTTTACAAGTAAACAATGCAGTGGTCTGAAAGCTTACCAGAATTTATGTCAATAAATTTACCTACCATTTTAAGGGAATAATATAGATTATCCATGTCTGCTAAATCAACTGTCATACATACCTGATGAAACTGGAAGAAAACCATTTTAAGTTATAGGGGTGGAGGAATTGGCTAATATAATCAAATTTTTCAATGAATACTGGGTTCATTTTATGTATTTTTCGTCTGTTCTTTATAGAATGACTCAACATATTTTGAGGAACTTGCTCTGAACTCACACAGTCAAATGGTTTACTCCCAAACTGGTTTCAGGCAGTCTACATGTATAGTGTACACACACCTGCTGAATTCTCATCTGAAGAACATTATGAGGTCAATACGTTTGATCTTCCATTTGAATTTTCAGCCAAGTAAATGTACTTTTCAAGCCTAAAGACAGGTTTCTTTTTAGAAACTTTCAATATCTGAATTATACATTTTATTGTTGGCCAGAAATCAGATCCTTTGGACACATCCAGCAAATATGAATGTTGCAGAAAAAAAACACCTGTTTTGTAAGTTAGTGTGAAAGTATTAGCAAGAAATTAAATGTCAGGATTTGAATGGACCTGGTAAATGTTTTTTTTTTTTTTTTTTTCAAGCACAGAAATTATGTTTCTTTATGCACGTTTCTGATGGAATTACTATTATGGATAAAAACTGATTTGACTGGTGAGGATACACACTCAACTATTTATGCATATGTTCCAGATTTTATATACATACAAATAAATATTATACATATAATAACCATTTTAAATACTTCTTCTTTAATCTGGAACAAGCTGATAACCATATCAATAAGTCCATAGCATTGTACCCTGTTTTCCACTAATTTGTTTGTTGGGGGGGGAATGCATCATTTTCTTCAGCCAATTGACTTGGGTGGTTATAACATGGTTTGGTACATAGCATGGTCCACGTTTTTAGACCCAAACAATCTTGTTATAGTTGGGTCACACTACATGGTGTTTCATTAGTAACTATGCTTAAAGCAATAGTTACTGTATTTTTAGTCTTGTTGTTCATTTGGATTCAATATGCATGGATAGATAAAAATGTTCCTTCAAGAGGACTTAAATTTATCAACAAGTTGAAATCTGAATGAAGGATCAATGTGGATAACTATTAAATCTAATTTTAATACACAAGTCTCATTAATTATTCTTTCTTTCATTTTCACTAATACTCATGTTTGAATATTTTATGCTTTTTCACTTCTCTCCATCCATAAAGACATCACAATGTATTAGTGAGTGAAAATTACGGCAACCAGATAAACTATACATACATGTGCATGGAAACAATATAAAATGCTTTATAATCCTTTTTCTGAAGGGACAAAAAATACACTAAGCACATGTAAAAGCTAGTATTTTATGACTGGGTTATAGTAATGAAACTGATTTATCAAACAGTTTTGTTGATTGCAAGGTATGCAACAATGAGAAAAGGGGAGGGAGGGACATCACATGTGGTTAATTTTTCATCGAGTTTTTCAATGCATAGTTCAGGGCAACAACAAAATCCAAAAACATACAAAAGTTTTAATGGATGGTCTCCAAACAATCAGCAAAGAAACTTTATACCTGAGCTAATGTTTAGAATCTTGAATGAAAGAATAAACAAGTAAACATCAGTAACCTGTAAGAGTTACTTCCCTTTGTCCACATGATATATAGACAAAAAAAAACATTTATTCATATTTCAGGGAGGGTTGGATCCTGAAACAGCAGAGTAACTTTTGGAATGTTAACATAATTGATTAATGCATCTGATGGATATAGAGTGGATGGTCACAACCCACCAAAAATTTTCAATGTGGAATGGAAATAGGCAGAACAATATGCTTCTGAGGCAAATCTTCGATGATGTAAAGTGTGACTTTCATAAAGGGCACGACAACAACAGCAGTGATCCCAGGAGGCTACACATCTGTGTTGTAACCCCTTGATGTATCCATCAATAAGCCTTTCAAGGCACTGTTGAGAAAGGAACAGGTGGAGTATATCAGCCTGACAAGAAAGGGTTAATAAAGTCCCCTGCCTGATGCAAAATAGTATCAAAGGTTTGGGCTCCTGTTACTAAGATTGGAGTGCTCATCTTAAAAAATCTTTTCCTTATAATGGGAATTTCAAACTCGCTGAATGGATCCTATATCTCACTCATATAAAATGATTCAGCACTCCCAAATATGGATGTTGCAGAGATATTGTCTGAGGAGGAGTTCAAGGGCTATGAACAAGACAATATTCCTTAGGATGTCTTGCTAATATTAACCTGCATATCATATATGGCTGAAATCCAAAAATGTGGCAGGTAAGCTATTAAGACCAGTTCAGGAAAACAGACAATTGAGGTCGGGTGCGTGGAAAAAATCTACTACAAAAATTGCAACCCTATGAAAAATTGCAAATAGCCTTTTCCCAGCCATTTAGAAAGTGAAACCACAAGTCATAAGCAGACAGATTAAAGAACAGACGACATAGTCCCTACGTTGTTATAAGTGGATAAATGCTTCCTTTCAAAGCCTTCCTGCTATCTTTAAGTCATTTCATTATACCAAATGTATTGGAGATATTGATTCTACAAAATAATCAAGGCAGACCAAAAGCTGGCAAACAACATTTCCTAGCTGAGGTAAATCTGACTGGAACTGAAAGTTCTCCAAAGCCAAAGGAGTCTGTGATGTGTGATTTGGATTGATAACGAAGCTAATAATTTTTCAGCTATATCGCTATGAAGTCTGCAGTGTGGCAGTTTATGGTGATGTCTAGCACTGGGACATCATGCCACAGACATGTAGCATGATGTACCACACAGTCACATTATCCTGACACCAGGCCAACCAGTCCTAACTCTAACCTCTTAATGCTGAGTGCCAAGAGAGGCAGCTGTTAGTACTATTTTTATAAGTCTTTGGTATGACTCGGCCGGGGGTCAAACCCACGACCTCCCACATCCGAGGCAGACGCTCCAACCACTAGGCCACCGGAGCGGTTATCCAAAGCCAAAGGAGATAGGATAGATGAAAGACAAAAGACAAGCCAACATTAATAAAAGGCAAGCTGAGCTAAAAACTAAATGTTAAAGATCACAAAAAATATATTACAGCAAAAAAATAAAATAAGAATTCCATATTATGTGCACAACTCGGGACTGGAATATATTCAGATACTTATTGTTCCCTCATGAGAGGAGCCGATAAAATGGTGAGAAACGGAACAGTTCTCCACTCCTCATGAAAGACTCGATTTTATTTCAATTATTGTGCATGACATACCTGTAATGGGTGTTTCTGCTGTTGCTTTTGTAGGTGTCATTGTTGTTTCATTTTCTCCATCTAAAACATAAAGCAAAATCAGTATGTACATGCACAGTTGAGGAATTTAATCAAGCAGCAAATTAAAGTCTGGGTGTAAAGAAAGTGTATGTGTGTGTGATTTGAATTTTTCATGTAGCTAAAATAATGTTTCAGTCATATCACTACAATGTCTGCAGTGTGGCAGTTTACAGTGATGTCTAGCACTGGGGCATCATGCCACAGAAATGTAGCATGATGTCCCAAACAATAACTTTCTCCTGACACCAGGTCGACCAGTCCTAACACTAATCTCTTAATCCTGAGTGCCTAGCGAGGAGGGTGTAAAGAAAGAAAAACATAATTGTGAAGTTCCCACTAAAAGAACTCTCACCAAAACTGCTAGAGTTCCAAATGATGCTAAGATGGGTCATTTGAATGCATATTCAAAGTCTATAGACGGTAAAATAGCATTCAATCGGCCAATAACAAAACTCAAACATGGTTTTCTTCTTAATGAAACTATAAATTCAGCTGAATTATCTACATTAGTGTCCACAAATCCATAATAATATACCATCAAAGCTGACCAGAAGCACTAACACTGCAATCCAGTCAACATCAGACCGTCATATAACAAGTGCAAGAATTTACAATGCTTCATAGCAAATATGATTTCTAATAACATCATCATTTAGCAATGCTTAAGTTCAATTCTACCCATTTTCAAAACCAATCATTAAACAAGCCCACTACAACGCCACTCATGCAAGATTTTTCAATGCTTCATTATTGGATTGAAAATATTTTTCAGCCTGGGTGATGCTACAATGATTTTGGGGAGCCCATGGTGGCTGAGTTTTCTAAAGAGTTCCCCTTTACGAATCACTGCCATCTTACCTCTGTTCACATGGATTCAAGGCTTGGGCCCGATCAATGTGGGTATGTGAGAAAACTGCTAGTAACATCACTTGGGTCAATGGTTCTTAACGGGGGATTTTCCTGAGTTCTTCCTTAACCAGTTATACTGGTTACTGTCTTGTTTCTATGTTGTGCTGAGAAACGGCATTAAAACCCAAAATACAAATAAACCAAAACTTTTCCCATGACAAGACAAAAGGCAGAAAAAGTTTTCTTACTTTCATCCTGTAATGAAAAATATCATAAATTTCAAACTACCTTTATGTCACAGAAGGCAATGGACATCATGTTTGCTATGTCTCCCATTTTTCACCATAAGAGGTGAGACAGGAAATTAAGAGGAAAATTTGTACAATTATGAAACAAAATTTTCATCGAAAGATAGCCACATTAATCATAATTGGTCGCAGAAAAACATTTTATAAATTGCACAGGAATAAATTTAACAGATCTGAAGAAGTGACAAAAACAACTTCAAGGATTCAACAGAGATGGATGTAATCATCAAATGGGCCTTGATATCATTCAGGTTCAACTCTATTCCATAATGACCATGTACAACTCCAGAGTTATGACCATCCCCCAAAATGAATGAAACGGGAATAAATCAAACTGGCACCACATTCCTCTTGTTAGATTTGTCTATAGGAAATAGGAAAATATTATATCCAAAAAGAGTGATAACAGGAGTAAGAGAGAAAGCAAATGGGTTTTGTTTTTGTCCCAGAGTGAACAAATGTATGTCCAACAAGCAATACAAGTTTCCTGACAATCCTCCTACTGGTCAAGTGACAAAAGCAATTACACGTTTTCACGATTTCTATCACTGTATCACATTCAATGTCAGATCAGATCATTTTTCAACTACAACATGATACAAAGTTTAAGTAATTTTCCTATTGAATCCCTTCTTAAAAAAAGAGTCTCTCAAAAGGACTGATGCTATATCAGCCATACAAAATCCCTAGGCATTCAAGATAAAACCACATCTATTCTATTGCTGAGTGCTGACAACATTCATATTTTTCAGCAATAAGATTTTTAAAACAGCCAATGTGGCAGTCATGCTGTATGTAAGATCAGCATTATTTTCATAGAGGACAAACGGGATACCATTACAAGACTTTTTCTGAGAACTCCAGGTTGCTATGACGGGTCACCATAACTTTCTGGAGATCAGTGACACGATTTTCAACATGTTCATTGTGGCAGCCACAACTGCAGTTGCACCAACACTGTTTTCATTCAGGACCAACTACAGTAGTATTTGGCTGAAAACCCAAATATTGCTATGACTTTCCATTCAGACAAGTAGCAATGACAATATTTTCAAGATGGTTGCTATAGTAGCCATACTGGATCATCAGAAATCTTCTAATGAAAATGAAATGTTCATGATTTTCCATATAGAACAAGACGTAGTATGATTTGAAGATGGCAACTGTGGTAAGTTTACGGGATAAAGATAGACATATGTTGTCTTCAAGATCAATAAAAAATCACCACAAATCATCTAGTGAAAACACCATATTAATATGACTTTCCATTCAGAAGGAGTAGAAATAATAAGGTTTTCAGGATCACTGCTGTGGTGTTCATACTAGATATCAGACTCTCATGACTTTCATTAGGATCAACTAGTGAAAAACACATGGTGGTGTAGCCACCCATTCAGGTATAGTAGCAATAACAAAATTTTTATTATAACCACTGTGGTGGTCACATCTGATGTCTGAGCAGCACAATTTCATTTAGGACCAAATAGACATCACAAGAAGTCTTCACATGATAATCAAATGTCAATGACACTTTCAATTAAGAAGGTGAAGTGAGAACAAGATATTCGAAATTGTTACTGTCAGCCATATTTGTGGCCTGATTGGCACTATTTTCATTTTAGACCAACCAGACATTATAACAACACTTCCAATGAAAATTTCACATTGATATGACCAATAGCTCAGAAGTAGTGACAAGATGCCACTGTGGAAGCAATACTGAATATGAAAATAAAACTATTTCTTGAGGACCAAGATGTGATCATAAGAAATCTTACAGTGAAAACCCCATGTTGAGATGACTCTTCATTCAAGAAGAGTAGCAAAAACAAAGTGTTCAAGATGGCTGCCAGGTGGACATATTGGACATCCAAGCAGTACCATTTTCATTCAGAACCAACTAGACATTAAGGTCAAGTTATGCTGTGGAAAGGAGGATATAGAACAATGGGAAAATGGCAGCCATAAACAAACTAGATGTAATTATGGAGAAATCTGTAAATCAAACACATATGATGACTTGTTAATAGAAACCTGCAAACTATATCTGGCTGAAATCCAAAACAGCATGGTAGCTAAGCTAACAAGACTAATTTGAGGAGATCAGACAAGTGGGGCTAGCATACATAACAACTTTATTCCATTGTGAGTACATACAACTCTGGAGTTATGACTGTTACATGTAAGCTCGTACAAATGTAACGAAACAAAAGAGTAAAGTCAACAAGCTTTGTAAATTTTAACAAAATAATTTATTTCCCTAGTAAACAATGTAAAAATAGGAAATAGCCCTTATGGTTTGTTAATATAATCCAAAATTGAATCCTAGAATTGAAAAATATAAGTCCTATCACTAAACAGTTCTAACTGAATTTAGGTTCGAATCTCGATAAAATTCCAATGTGGAGGCGATGACATCAGATTAAGTCGTTGTACTGATGGTAACAGATCCTCGATTGAATCACAGTTTATAATGTTTCCGTTTAGAATTCCAGAATAGATTTCCACTGAATTTCTTTGTCCCAGAACTTTTTATAAAAAAGTACACTTGTTTAGTCTTCTAGAGAATAAATTATTAAATTAAAAAAAACATGCACTTCAAAAACAATCTTGCTTCAACAATAAAACACCTTGAGCTCTGAGGTGTAAAAATTACGACTGGACTAATCTACTACCAATAGGCTGTTTTAAGCCTCGATTTCAGATCACATGGTGGCTCACGTGACGGGCTACATGATCACTAATTTGAACAGCGCAATAAAAAAAAAATGCCAATTATCACGTAGGCAAGAATAGCCCTATCTAAGAATCAGATTCCCACGCTGGAAATATATTATAAAAGAAAGGTTGTTTACAACTCAGCTAACACGTGGGTCGAACATGACTTGGTAATAGCCAATCATTTTATTCAATGTTTACAAATATCTCAACCAAGGTGAGCTAAATGTAATGATAAAGAACCCTTACGTTCAAATTAGGTCAAGTGAATTTTCCGAAAAATAGTCAAATCAAGTGAAAATTATCATTATAATAAAATATAATGAAACAAAACTAAAATAAGAAAGAATTTAAAACTAACACACAAGCAATTCAATTACATATTAATAACACTTCCGCTCATAAACAAAAAGAAAGATTTATGTAATAAAACTTTCTTTTCACCATATATAAATTATACACGAGGTAAAACAAAATTTAAGAAAACTCTTATGAATTATACAAAGTGTACATGAAATAATATTCCTATACACGGGAAAGTGCATCTGCAATCAAACTGTCTTTTCCTTTGAAGTGATGTCAAGATTATATTCTTGTAACAACAAACTCGACCTTAATAATCTTTGATTTTTATTTCTCATCTTGTCGATGAAAGTAAGGGGGTTTTGATCTCTATACACAACAACCAGAGAAAGAGCTGAGCTAATGTAAACTTCAAAATGCTGTAATGCCAATATTAAAACCAAACATTCCTTCTCAATTGTTGAGTAATTTCTTTGATGCTTATTTAATTTCTTTGAGAAATAGCACACTGGGTGGTCAACACCATTTCTATCTTCTTGAATCAATACTGCTCCAACCACAACATCACTTGCATCAACAGATAACTTAAAAGACTGATTGAAATTTGGAGCTGTAAGAACCAGCGCACTTTTGAGTATGGCTTTTAACCTATCAAAAGCCTCCTGACATTTTTCAGTCCAAAGAAACTTGTCTTTCTTACTCAACAAGTTTGTCAGGCGTTCAGCAATATTAGAAAAATTGGAACAAAACTTCCGATAGTAGCCAGCCATACCAAAAAATCGCATCAGTTACTTTCTACTGACAGGCACAGGGAAATCAGAGATAGCCTTGACCTTAGCATCTATAGGTTTAACTTGACCATGTCCCACAATATGTCCTAGAAAAGTTACACAAGCACGAGAGAATTCACTTTTAGATAAATTGATTGTCAAATTTGCATCAGTGAGTCTGTCAAAGAATTTCCGAATTGTGGCTAGATGTTCTTTCCAGGTGTCATTGTAGATGATGACATCATCGATATAATCATCACAATCATCTAGACCAGAGGTAATCATATTCATCAAGCGTTGAAAAGTACCTGGGGAACCCTTCATCCCAAATGGCATTACTTTATATTGATAGAATCCATCTGTCTGGAGTCACAAATGCCGAAATTTCCTTTCCCCTTTCCGTTAGTGGAATTTGCCAAAATCCTTTCAGAAGGTCAAATTTGGTGACGTACTTGGCATTTAAATTTTATCAATACAGTCATCGATTCTTGGTAATGGAAATGAATCTGTTTCTGTCACACTGTTCACCTTTCTATAGTTAGTGCACAAACAGAAAGTTTTATCCGGTTTCGGGCCCAGAGTGGCTGAGTGGTCTAAAGCGCTCACCGTTCCGGATCACTGCCATCTCACCTCTGTCTGCGTGGGTTCGAGTCTCAGGCTGGACTAACATGGGTACGTGAGAAAGCCTGCCAGTAGCTTCTCGTGGGTTGGTGGTTCTTCCCAGAGTTTTCCAGGGTTCCTTCTCCACCATTAATACTGGCCGCCATGTATAGCCTATCTTGTGCTGAAAAATGGCCTTAAACCCTACAACAACAACAACAACAACAACAACTACAAATTATTCGGTTTCGGAACAAGTATACATGGTGAACTCCAATTACTTTTACTGGGCTCTATGAAATCCTTCTCCAGCAAATACTGAATTTCCTTTTTCAAGTATTCCTGTTTGAGAGGGTTCATCCTGTATAGATGTTGTTTCACAGGTTTTGAATCTATAATTTAAAAGTCATGAAAAATTTTGTTTGTCCTCGTAGGAATATCTGGAAACTAGTGCTCATATTCGAATAATAACTGTTTAAGTTCATTCCTTTCTTGTTGTTGCAAATGTAAAAGTTTCTGATCCAGATTTTTCATAATTTCTGAATTCGGAAGATTTGTTGCTCCAAGACCAACAGTGTCCGATTGAATTTCTTCACTTAAATCCTCAGTTTGTGGGACAGGTACAACTAAATTAATTGCATGATTTACTTGGCTATCTCTTTCAATATACTGGTACTCCATTAATTTATTTAGATCAGAGTACTATTATTATTTAAGTCATTCTTTTTCTTCTTAACTTTGTAAGGGATGTAAAATCTAATTTGAAGAAAATTTTGATGAATGAGCAAGAGAGAATGGACTCTATTACAAGACTCAAAAGTTCTCTCAATTAAGGTTCTATGAAAACATACTTCCACTTTTGATCTGAATTGCTGAGTGCCAAATTCAAGAATTACTAGCTGGAAAATTCCAGACCTAAAATTTTACCTTTGACCAGATTAGACAGATTTTGGAATGCCAAACTGAGTAAAAAACTTTATCAAAGCATTTACTAGGGTTTTGGTTTTAATATTCCTCAAAGGAATTGCCTCTGGGAATCTTGTTGACACACACATAATATCAACAAATATTGGTTGCCTGACTTGGTCTTCGGTAAGGGACCAACACAATCTACCATAATTCTGCTAAATGGTTCATCAAATGCAGGAATAGGTTGCAGATGAGCCTAAGGTATCTTCTGATTGGGTTTTCCAACCATTTGACAAGTATGACAAGATCTACAAAATTTACAAACATCACTTTTGATTTTTGGCCAATAAAAGTGAGTCAAGATCTTGTGATAAGTTTTATTTATCACTAAATGACCAGCCAGAGGAGTTTCATGGGCCACACTAAGTATTTACTGTCTGTAAGATTTTGGAACTACAATCTGATAGTTCACTGACCACTCGTCACTAGCAGGTACCTCGGGAGGTCTCCATTTTCTCATAAGAAGTCCATTTTTAATGAAATAACTGACAGGTACTTCAGTGGCTTTAGTTTCACTAATGGCCCTCTGAAACAAACAGGAGATCTCAGGATCTTTTTCCTGTTCGACGACAAGTGACTGCCGTTTGTCACCCTGATTAGATAAAAGAGAATGAGTAGTTTAAAGAGGATCACTGTGATCAATACCTTTTGATTGATCTAAATTAGGGTTGAAAGTGACCTCATCAAATTGATCCAAATTAGGGGTGAAGGTGACCTCATCAAAAGCCTGACCAATACACGTGTCAGCTAAAGGAATATTTTCCTTATGAAAATCATTCTCAAAAGCTTTCTTTCCCATAGCTCTCTTAGCTGCACAAGCTCGGTATAAATCAGGGTATTCTTTTTCAATAGGATCAACTTTCTGATCCAAAGACGGCTTGTCAGTTATAAGTGGATTAACCACAACCTTGTCTCCAGCTGGTCGTTGCCTAGTAACAAATGAAAGCCCTCAATGGGTAAAGTATACACTATACTGACTGTCACAGGTCCTGAAACTAAGTCTGATGACAAATTTACAGAATGGAGAGGAATATTAACAAAGCCGCATTCTACTCCCTGAATGAGAACACTCTCTTTAGAACAGGACTTCTCAGAAAAAGGCAAAGTACCTGATAATAAAAGACTCGGAGAAGCTCCTGTATCCCTTATAATTTTAATAGGGATAGGATTGGCCAAATCACCCAAGAGTGATATAGAACCCTTCGAAATGAATGGTTCATAATTCTCCATAATAAAATCAGACTGGGGTTTATTAGACCCAACAAATTTATTGCTTTCAATACATGACCGTGACCTTGACCTCTTAGAAATAAGAGCATTTGCGATAGGTGTATCTTGATTCTGATGCCTATGTTTCAATTTGAAGCAATCAGAAATGACGTGTCCTTTTTTCTTGCAATAGGTACACGTAGGAAGAGACAAGGATTTTGAATCAAGTTTATCAGAAGCTTAATTTTTGAAAGTTGTGCCAGATTGAGTTTTAGAAGGAGTCGTATTAGGCTGAAACACCTTTCTACTAGTAGACTGCTGAGTGAATGATTTGCCTACAACAGGAACTTTATGAGTTAAGGAATACTTATCAGCAGCAAGAGCAGCATTTTCCAAGGTTTCGATGTCATGCTCTTCAAGATGAGTTTTAATGTCATGAGGAACACAGTTCTTGAACTCTTCAAGTAATACAAGTTGTTCGAGACTTTCATAATCATGTTCAACTTTCTCGGCTAAGGGCTGTTCCAGTAAAACATATACCCCCCGGTGTATAATCATAATCTGCCAAAAGATTTTTCAATCTTTAAATTTGCCAAATTTTTTTCCAACCATACTGATTCAGTGGACATAATCACCAGAATGGACAGAAACAGACCAGAACAGATATAACCAGAAGGTTAAAATTGATTTGAGAGCTAAATTCACATGGTTAGTTAACTGTACATCTTTTATTGTCTTCCCTTTGATGTAATTTCTTACTGGAGCTGAGAAAATACAGTTTCACAAATCAAAAAAGAGGCACACTTCTACTCATTATTTTTGGTATTATACTTCTCCATTCCAGCCTGTTCTTATGATCTTGTCCCCCCCCCCGCCCCCACATACTGTTTGTCATGTTTATGATATGTATCTAAATTTGTCATTTACTTTTCCTACTACTATACAAATTATTTGTGAATATGCATATCAATGTGAAATGCAATGGAGAGACTAAATTCAAGATAGAAAACCTCTACATTTCTGGATGTATTCTGCTCGGATTCCATGTTTCTGCACAAAACTCAAGAGTTCAAAACTCGCTGTACTAATTCAGTTCCCACTGTAAACCTGTGCAAACACCATGATATTAAAATTCAATAACTTAAAATTTCGAGTGCTCATGATCAAATTTGTATCAGTAAAGATACATCTATGACGACAGCTTTTGTGAAAAGAAAACTATGACAGCTGCACCATTTTCTGGATCTACACAAATTTGAAATGTGTGCTTTCAATACTACACCAAAGAGTCAGGTGCTGATTTCAGTAACGAGTATTCCAAACTCAGGTCTGTAAAGAGACGGAAATTATGTTAATAAAACAATGTCCCTGACTTTTTTCAGTTACAAGTATGACAAGCTCTCAAAAGATTCTTTTTACTAAAATCTTACTTTCATTATCAACCAATCAGGGACAGTCAAACCATGTATACTCTATTTTATCTTCACTGATTTATAATATGGTTCTTGTTCTTTCATATCTGTAATGTGAGTCCTTCAACAACTCTCAACGGTTGTATGCCTTTTTCGACCATGCTGAGTGGACACACTGTAAGATAATGTTCAAATAACAGAAATACCATTGGATAACCAGACCAATAAAATCAAATAAAATGGTCAAGTTATCTCCCCTGCAGGGATGCTGCCAGGATTTCAGGATTTAATCTAAGTTTTGTGTGTGTGTGATCTCCAATGAGGAAGAGGTGGTGGGAGGAATAGCCATTGTTAAATATCTCTCTAACACTTAAATATCTGTCACTCTTTCTTACTGTTCCACTCTGTTAAGGCTCTACTGAAATCAAAATACTCCAAGAGATGTCATCTCTAGTTGTATAGCGATTATTACTGTGATGTCATTGGGCATGGTCACGTGGTTGTGGTTAAGTCTTGGTTGGGATGGCAGAAGACCATTGGCTTACTCCATATTTGACAGCTAATTACGATGTTGTCAAAAGAATTAAACTTTTTCTAACAATTCAGTTGGACTCGGATTATATACTTGATTCATAGTCAATGAACAGGTTCTAAAACTGATGTGTTTATTTTGGAGCCATGTTCCTCCATCACATTCAAGATCTAAATATACCAAGGGTGAAATTAGAACAGCTGCATCTAAAATTACTATCATGGCAACTTTAATTGTTATTTAATGTGAGACTTTAATGCCAGAACTCATAGCTTCAGTGATTTGTGGGTTAAAAAATTAATTTCTTCTCAAACAACTCAATTTGGTGCAGATTACATTGTTTTTTAATGACACTGTGAATTCTTGACATGTTAAAACTGCACAAGAAACGAACAACGTCAGATCAGGAAATTAATACCACTTGGGAAAAACTGACAGGAATATGCAGAAATAATGATAGTATTATTTAAATGGAATATGTGGTTACAGTACGAGTGCTGATTCTATAACTTTGCAAAATACATCTCGTACAACTATTCTGTTGTTTCTAACAACACTCTGTAATATGGTAATAATTTTTGCACACATGAAGTTGACCCACTTTTTACTTTAGTCCCTTGCTAATTAATAGTTTTAGATTTTACAACAAAACCAAGCATATTTTATCTTTTGACGATAATACATGATCACAGATATTTAGATTGTGAGAAAACAGAAGTTACAATTTTATTAAAAGTATTGGTACCAGTAAAACTAAAGGAGATGGTAAAAAAGAATCAGGATGAATAGATTAGTAGTGTAGTAAAGAATCCATATATCAGAATGACATCAAGTATTTTTCATCAATTTCATCATTAGCTAATGACACTGCTTCAAAATGTTGTGTACTAGATAATAGTAATCCAATTTGTAATACAAATACCAAATGATGGCTTGGAACTAAGTGCCAAAAGGTCTGCAGAAAATATCAACATCCTCAAAATATACATAGGAATAACCAAACACAAACAGGACAAATTGTATCCATCTTGCTTTGAGTTTACACATTTCAGTCAGTTTCTTACGCTTAATGTCATTCAATTTTTGCACATTGAGAGCGTGTACTTCATTTGATAATACATCTACATGATATGAAAGTTAGTCTCGTTATTCTTTTGTTGCCATAATGGTTCTGCCAACTAGAGATCTACACACGCTTAATTATGTTGTATAGGGATTCTCTGATGTTCCCTATGAGCATTAATCTGTTGATTATTTCTGAATTTAATATGATCCTCCTCTTCTGTGTATGAGTATTATTCTGTGCTGAGAACTCCCTTTTACTGCCTGCTGTCTGAAACACATATGCATAACTTGCTTGAACAAGTTACTGTTCTTTATGGTTGTGCAATTTTCAACATCTCACAGGTATGGCCCCATGCGTCTTCTCTCTTTGATATCTGTTCCAAAAAGAAAAGTTTTCACTAACATGAACTCTGCCAAAGATTCACTTCCTTGAATCACTGCTTTGCTGCCTCTTATGCCGGACTTTTTTCTCTTCCATAATGCTGTATTACGGATTTAGGTCCAACATTCCCATAGTCTGATTGTTCAGACATGGGTATCTTGAATAAATATAACGGGCATCCTGTCCATCCAACACGTACATAGGACTCGCACTCAACATCAATTTTGGGCTCACAATCAAGCATTGGCATTTCCAGTGACATTTTCGCAATGTCCGACAGACTGATATACATGAAATTCATTGTCATCATAGCTATTACCAGCCAGTATTTGCCGACTGAAAACGTCGTCTGACGACAAACCCTGTCGTGATTCAGCCATTTTGGTTTCCTGTGTGGCCCTTATTTGAAACACGCATTTGTAAAACTTCCATGATGAAAGAAAGGTTAAATCTACCATAAAATACTTGTTCCAGGGCCCAACGAACCAAACAAATTTAGTTTAACAGCCATTCATGTCGAACCGAAGTATCCAGCTATTTTAACGTTTGCCTTCATTAATCTGGATGTCGCATCAAACACTGCGATACTGCTACTGGCAGCGCGAATTACATCGCGAAATGCACTTTTAAAGTTAAAAGTTGAATAAAAATTGCATACTGCGCAAAGCACGTTTTATATCCACGACGTTGACGTAATTTGCTGAATGCGTATCACTGTTTTAAAAGTACGCGAATTCGTACAAATTAGGTGTACTCGCGTGTTCTGGCATCATTTTCTGACCCAATGTTTTATTCACATTAGACCACTAGGAGGGGATTAGATGCGATTTTAAATATATATTCTTTTTTTTCTTCTGACAACCCCACCAGCGACTTCTCATTTTGTTAACACAACCCACAACAGAAGTGATTTTCCTAATCAACCTTCCACTGTCAGAATCAAAAAAGTTTGAAACACAACCTCCTACAGAAGTTTTTTTGAAGTGCCGTCCCCGGAGGGGATATGTGTTTTACTGAAACAGCCCTAAGCACCATCTCTTAAATAACTGCTCTTTTTCTCTTGCAAATTCAACATAAGTTTGTCCAGCTTCTTTTTTATAGTTTCTGAATTTTTGCCGATAAGCCTCAGGGACTAATACATAACCCTTTAAGATGCATTCCTTAACCAAATCATAGTCAGAACTTTGCTGTACTGACAGGGATGCATAGATATCTCGGGCCTTGCCAAAAAGTACACATTGCAATAATTGAGTCCAATGCTCCCTTGGCCATTTCAAATTTTCAGCAACTTTTCAAAATAAATAAAATATTTCTCTACTCCTTTCTCTCTAAAAGGGGGCACTAACCTGATATTTCTTGTAATGTCAAAACTTGAATTTGTATGTTAAGTGGAAATGTGCTTTTCACTTGCCAGCTCAAATTCTTTCATTTTAATTTGAAATTCCCTTTCATCCTTCTCTTTTTGAATTTACATCTGTCTCTCTCTCTCCCTCTCTTCAAATTGTAACTGCATTTGTTTATCTTTCTCCCTCTCCTCTTTCTCAAATTGTAAATGTTTATCTTTCTCTCTTTCCTGTCTCTCTTTCTCCTCTTTCTCAAATTGCAATTGCAACTGCTTCTCTTCTAATTGCAACTGTATTTGTTCTTTCTCTTTCTGAAGCTCGAGCTTCCTTAACTCCAATTCCATCTTGTATTTCATTTTTAATTCCATTACTTTTATATCAGAGTCTGATACCGACTTACTGACCGAAGCCAAAACACTTTTATCTAAAACATTCTTCTCTACGAAACGCTGAATCAAAATATTTTTAATTTCTTGCTTCGTTAAGGAAGCTTTTGCCTCAGAAAGATCATATTTTCTGGCAAGTTCAAGCAACTCATCTTTTTTCAGACTATCCAACTTCTCCTGAGTAGGACTAGAAAGAAAAGTCTCCACTTTTGATGACATTGTAAAAAAAGCCTGTTGTTTTTACTAAAGATTGGAAACAAAATGTAAAATAGTACTTGGGATATAAAACTAGGGGAATTTAAATTTCAAAAAACAATTTTCTGAAATATTTTAGCCAAAATTCATATATCCCAAGGACAAGCACCCAATTTTCTCTTGTTACGTGTAAGCTCGTACAAATGTAACAAAAGAAAAGAGTGAAGTCAACAAGCCTTGTAAATTTTAACAAAATAATTTATTTCCCTAGAAAACAATGTAAAAATAGGAAAGAGGACTTACGGTTTGTGAATATAATCCAAAATTTAATCTTAGGATTGAAAAATATAAGTCCTATCACTAAACAGTTCTAATTGAATCCAGGTTCGAATCTCGATGAAATTCCAATATGGAGGCGACGACGTCAGATTAGGTCGTTGTAGTGATCAGACATGATTTTGGTCTTCCATAAAAAAAGCTGAAAAAATCTTAAGGAGGGTTTGGGGGTCCTCCCCCAATGTGGTCTTGAGGGGCAGCACCACCGATCCAGGGGTGCAGGGGGCCAACGGCCCCCGGCCAAAAACGCATTTTGCAATCATAAAAAACTGATCACGGTGCAACTTATGATCATAATATAAAACAAAATAATCATCTGAAAAACTAATAAACTTAACAAAAAAGTTCAACTTGAATAATTGCACAATATTTATTGTCACATGAATTTGTTCTCCAATACTGTTGATGCTGAAATTATTTCATGTGCATGTCAGTGTTCACATCGTAATTAAGTCACATTAATTTGTCAAATTTTGCAGCAAACATATTATACTTCTCTCTTTTCATAACAAATCTGTAAAACAAAGCAAGTATATCAACTATATACAAATAATCCCATACATTCACTTATCTTTTTCTCCACTGGACAGAACCTGTTGATATGCCAGTCGAGATCTTTTTGCGGCTTTGGCAAATATTTCTTTAGCCTTCCTTTTTGTCACCACTGACTTTTTGGGCTCAATGTGCAATCATTTCTTTTCCTTCTCAACGAGAGCATCTTCCTTTCAAGCTAGTACACCACTCCCTCGATAACTCGCGCACAACGGGGTCCACAAACATAGACCGCGCTTTAAGCGAGGGAGCGAGTTACCGAGGGACCTCCAAAAATTGAAAAAATCGCTTGGACATCGAGAAAACGGG
>JAECUM010023920.1:0-41213 GCA_016617855.1 Megalonaias nervosa | reverse complement strand
AAAAAAAAACAAAAAAAAAAACAAACGAAAGAACACATAGTTCTCTATATTTATTCAGAGAACAACTAACCAGGGTTTTGTTGTGTCACGTGACTACAACGTTGACATGTGCTCTCTGCTTGATGAATCGGACTGGCCAGATTGCTGCGACAGCGACAGGTTTCTTGTTGTTCTCAAAATAAATATGTTGACAGTTATATGTTTCTTCTGGTTTTTACAAAAGATATCTGACTTTCATTTAATATAATTGAATTTTTGTACAACAACATTACAAAGGAGTTGATATCACGTGACTATTGGACTTCCGATGTCGTTTGAGATTTGTGAAGTCATGTGACTAGTTCAGCAAATGGCGAGTATCGGGTCAGGTTTCATCTATGCTGAAGTTTCGTCTAGTCTCTCCGTGGATTAAAGACATAACAATTATAATACTTGCCATTTCTGAGAAAATAAACCATTTTCCTCTCGATTTCATGCAGGTATGAGTTGATATAACATCACTTAAATTTGCTAGGCTCGCTGGTATGCGACTACCATATGCCACTACCGCACGGTGGCGGCAAATTCCAAATTTCGACATGAACAGCTGACCCCGCACCCCAACCTAAATGTCCAAATGTGAAAAATGGGATGGGAATATTTGGAGGAAACCCGGATTAGAAAACGGACTGCAATTCGTTTTAAGCCAACTTTATTGTCAAAAATGTCGAATCTCTGAGCTGAACTTTGGTGCGAAACTATTGCACAGTGACATGTAGCTTGATGCACTGGTTTCCGATTTTAAATAGGACGCAGAAGAATGGGAAATTGTCATCACTTTTATTATATATTAAACAAAGATACGAGTCCCTCTATCAATACAGGTTTGAGGACCGGTTTATTAAAGTACAAGAAGACATGATTTTACAGAAAATTCAGTTCTTGTTTATACAACACTACATAATTTTGAAGGTCTTTTGTCAAAATTTAAATCAATCCTTTTGTAAAAAATTTTTCAATGATGGATTTTTAACCAAATCCTCTTAAGGAGTTTAGGTTGTTTGAAAAATCTTGTTCGGGTTTTATTGGTACAGATTAATTGAGGCTTAAACTTTTTTCGTTACAAGATAAGATTCTAATACTTTCCATTTATTGATTTTTCATACTATGATAAGAAAAGTTTACTTTGTATAACATGATTATATATTGCTTTAGAATTAAAGGTTAGAAAGGAAACAAAACTGATTTATGTTCATTATGTTGTTTCCACGTAGCAACATAATGCAGGTCAGCAAGTTAAGTTAGAATGTTTATTCCGTAGATTGGGAATGATTTTGCATGCCAATTTATAGGAATATAGTCAAACTTGTTTCGTGTGATACATTTTTATGGTTTTGTACATGATCATTTTTTTTCTGACTTAGATCTTTTGGAGCGTCTTGAAATAGAAACATTTTTAGATGTAGAAAATGCATGTTTTATAATCTAAAATGTTCTTTAATACCATTCGGTAACGACCTTGAAAAAATTAATTTCATCCTGGAAAAACCCTGGAAATGACCTGGAAATTTATCTTTAGAAAAGCGCGGGAACCTTGTTTATAAAGCTTGTTTGCTTTTCACTCTTTTTTATTGGTTATTTGAAGACCACAGAGTCGTAATTACAATAATTAGAAAAATATGTACCTCTTACACGAATTCCAAAGAGGACCTTTCTGCCAACTCTTACTCTTTCGTGGCATTTTTCAAAAAATTCTGCTCTGGAAACGTCAGTAGTTAATGGGGATATCCTAGGGACTATGGGGGGACAATGTTAAAACAGGGGGTTGTACCCTGGGAACAAAGGGGAATTTATCATTGTGGGACTGTCTAGGGACAATGGGAATTTAACATAGGGAATGTATAGCGACAGTGTATTGTGACTGTCTAGGGACAAGGGGAATTGGAGAGGGGTGACGTCACGGTACTGGACACTAGGGAAACAATGGTAACATTGTTGCAAGTGGCTGACCTCAATCGGGTGGATCAGTGAGGAACAGTGTTGCAAGTGGCTGACCTGAATACGCGTTACTCTAGGTAGGTACAAATACAAGAGACATAGAAAAAGAGACATGGTTAGAGACATAGACATAGATTTATTACACAAACGTAGATTTATCTTCATAAATCTATCAAACAAACAACTATACAATCGACTAAAACAATTTTAGGCAAGAGAGAATACGCATCCTTTCCAGATATATGAGTGGCCCTGAAAAGGACCTTTTTTTGTTAACACCTCTGAGTTAACATAGAGTGCATCGCACGGGTCTTCTTCTTTGGTAGCCGCCGCTATGCCATCACTCCTCGTCTCCACTCACTTCTCTCGAAAAGAGACTAGTCAACGCTTCCCAATATCAAATAAAACTCAAATCCATTATTTCCCCATCATATACGTGAGTGAGTGCATGAGTGTAGGTCCTTATTATTATAAAAATCAGAACCAAGAGACACTTACTTTTTTCTTTCTGGCATATTCTCTGGTACAAATTACAATCAGATTTCACAACACATCACTTTAAAAAGTTCATTAACTTTTCCTTTCACTCTCTCCATTTTGTTATTTTTTTTCCTTTCACTATCACAGGTGTTTCCTTCTCTTCTTCCTCACTTTCTTCTCGTCTTCTTTTCTTTTCTTTCTTCACAGGTATGGGTTCTTTTTCCTTGTCTCAGGGTTCTTCTTCATGTTCGGAAGCCCTTCTCCTCCTGCTCCTGTTGTTTCTTGGTTCTGTTCTCTTTTTTCTTAGGACAGTCTGAAGACCAATGTCCTTTCTCTTGACAATGATAACAGCTATCTTGACCTTTGTCTGGCTTAACGCCTGTCTTGCTTTGACGTTGTGGACATTCTGAAGACCAATGCTCTTTCTTCTGACAGATATAGCAAATATCTTGACTTTTATCTCAAAAGGAGTGGCAGTAGTCCGTCGGTTTCTCTGAAGAAAACCTTCTTATGACACTTCGCAAAGCTTTGATCAGAAATTCGATCTGTGTTGGCTCTTCCATCTTTCTGGTAGGATTGAGAGTTGGTACTTTGAGGGAAGACACTGACCCTTTATATTGGGAAGACACTAACCTTACATTTACATATTGGGGACCATGGCGTTAAAATGTAGTCATTTGACATTTTGCAATCAAGATGAAACGATCGCACCATTTTGTGGAGAAAAGGAGAAGAAAGAAAGAGGCAGAAACATGACCTATCGCCTCGTACAGTAGTTGAAGTCTTGGCTCAAATCCATGACGGCGATTTTGAAGATAACATGAGTGAGCGAGAATCCAGACACAGAGAGTCTACTTCAAACCACAGTCGACCATTAGTAACACCTGAAAACTACTACCACATTCGAGAGACGGATAAACGCTCCTCTAGAAAATTTCGAACCATGGCCTACACGTACACGGTGAAATTTAAAGATTTCAAGTCAGACGTACCCATGGAGAAAACAGAGGGGTTCATCACCGATTTGTGGGATTCTTTGTTAACCACACTGAAACGGCAATGTCCAGCCAACGAAGACGATAGCCTGACACTTTCCATTTATCACGACAGTCTGAAGTCACCTGTTTGGATCGAGTATAGCAGGCCATCAGAATTGACACCTTCCAAAGTCATTGACAAGATTTAACACGTTCAGCAGTCCAACAACAAGTTTCACATCACCGATGGAAAAGTAACACTGTACATGGCCCACGTTTCTCTTCCCAAAGGGACCGGACGCAAAAAGGTGTTACTGGTGGACCAACCTTCGTAGCACCAAAACGAGCCTCGTTCGAATTAACAATCCTCAGGACAAGATGTGTTTAGCCAGGGCTCTCGTGGTGGTACGAACGTATGCCGACAAGAATGACACAGTAGAATGGAAAAGAACCTGGAACAACATTCGAAAATCGAACCGAGCCAAACAACGAAGAGAAGCAGAACTCCTGTTACAGCAAGTTGGTCTATCTAAAGACACACCCTGTGGTATTCCTAAAATGCAAAAACTGCAAAACGTCTTAGCTTCACGCTGCACATTAAAAGTGCACCCTCAAGAAGTGCGTAGATAACTGTTGTTTCGAGGCAAAGATTTCAAAGACGGAAAATACATTCACGTCTATCATTACGATTTCGATGTCATTACCAGTATCACCGCATTTCTGAGGTACGGTTATTACTGTGAGAAATGTGACTATGGGTATAACAATCGAGAGCAACACAAACATTGTGGATCGAAATGTCCAGGAGTTTTGGACTCTAAATACTGTCTTGACGAAGAACATGAACGACTGCATTGCCCAGTTTTGTCAGCGAACATTTGTCAGTCTAACCTGTTACCAACAATATCTGAAGACGCAAGGTTCACAGCAGAAAAGTACTTGCCAACTCCTGAAATGGTGTTCTACTTGTGGATAAGTCATACGTACCAATAGTGCCAAAAAGCGTACGTATGTTCAGGAACGAAACGCTGTCACATATGTCACCAAATCGTAGATTTGGAACACGAATGCTACATTCAAAAATACCAATCCCAACAGAAGGAGTAAAAGAAGGAGAAGGAGGAAGAGGAAGATGACCACAAGAAAGGAAATTTCATTCTTTTTTTCTTACGAATGCATGCAAGAAACCAGCATTCACATTCCTAATTTCTGCGTGGCTCATCGAGCGTGCGAGAAGTGCATCCAAGAACCTATCTTTAGTCATTGCCTGCACATCAGCAAGATTCCTGGAGGACGTGAAAAAATCTTTTGGGGACCTAACACGCTGGCCGATTTCGTCCAGTGGATCTTAGACCCTATCGACGAGACGTGGAGTCAAGAGGACATCGAACGTTACGGAGATTGTCATCGCTATGCCACGGTGATGGCTCACAATTTCTCGGGATACGATGGACAATTTCTTTTCAAATACTATACGGAACAAAGTACCGAACGTGCTAAAGTCACTTTGAACGTAGCCAAAGTCATTTTCATGCAAGTGGGACAAGTGCAGTTTAAAGATTCGATGAGTTACTTGGCCATGCCTTTGAGTCGAATGCCTAAAACATTTGGAATGCCAGAAATGGCCAAAGGCTATTTCCCTACTTTTTCAGTACCAAAGCCAATCAACACGCTGTTTTACCACATTTGCCTGATGCTCACTACTACCACCCCGACAACATGCGCACCGAACAACGAAAAGCTTTCTACGCTTGGTACCACACTCACGCCTCGGACCCCTTCGACTTTCAGAAAGAAATGTTAAAGAATTTTCAATCCGACGTGGACATTTTACGGCGTTGCTGTGAAAAATTTCGAGAATTATTCATGGAGCACGGAGGGACCAATCCTTTAAAAAAAGCCTGCACCATTTCCAAATCGTGTTCCATAGTGTACCGCAAACAATTCATGCCCGAGAAGACCAATTTTGTCAAACGCCGTTACTCGGTCAAAGCTCTACGAAGGCTACATTAATTCTGCGACAAGGAAGACAAATAGATCCAACATGCCCGAAACGGAGGAGGCGAAAAGACTATTGAAGATTATTCGGTGGATGGCTGGGACTTAGAAAACCCCAAGATCGTGTACGAGTTTAACGGTTGCTTATTTCACAAATGCCCGACCCGCTACCCTCAACGTGACACTAAAAATCAGTTTTTACAATGTACTGTGCAAGACTTGCATGAGGCCACTTGTCAGCGGCGCTTAAAGTTAGAACAGCAAGGATACCAAGTTGTGAAAATGTGGGAACACAAGTACGATCACCGTATAAAAACCGATCCAGAATTTAACCGCATCATGGAAAGTTACAAGTTGGTGGACTCTCTGAACCCGCGGGAATGTTTGTATGGAGGACGGACGAATGCTACCTGTTTGCTGTACCACGCGGACGAGGAGAAAGGAGAAGAAATCAAATACCTCGATGTGTGTTCGCTGTATCCTTACGTGTGCAAATATTGTCACTTTTCCACAGGGAACCCACAATTGTTGACGGAACACATCGACGTGAGCAACGTTCGACAATATGAAGGAATGATTAAATGTAAAGTCTTGCCTCCCACGGACTTGTACCATCCCGTTTTGCCTCACCATTAACAAGGAAAACTGATGTTTCCCTTGTGCCTTACTCGTGCAAAACTTGTAACCAAGACCAACCTTGTCATCACACTCAGGAAGAACGGGCATTGACAGGAACGTGGGTCAGCGTGGAATTGTTTAAAGCTCTGGACCTGGGATACCAGTTGTTAGAAGTGTACGAAATTTCCACTTTCCCAAGACAGAACATTACCACAAGGGTGACGAGACTCAGAAATTCATTTTCGCAGACAACGTAGATGCCTTTTGAAACTGAAACAAGAAGCTAGCGGTTATCCTTCCTGCTGTCACACTATGAAGACCAAAAGAAATTCAAAAAGAAATACATTGAGCAGGAGAGCATCGCCTTAGATTACATCTAGAAAAACCAAGGAAGACGATCGTCTGCCAAAGTGATGTTTAATTGCTTGTGGGGAAAAATGGAACAACGACTGTATTTACCCAAGACGGAGTATTTGTCAGAACCTTCCCGCTACTCCAGATGATTCACGAGAAAACCAAATACATGAAACACGTGGATGTCATTCGTGAAGACTTGATCTTAGTCAATTACAAGGAAGAACTGGAGTTTTTAGAGGCTGACGAATTTGGAAATGTCATTGTAACCTACGTAACAGCCCATGTTAGGAGATCGTGTGCTGTATTTTGACACGGTTCAGTTGCATCTACATCGATCGCCTTGGTCACCGTCACCCTGAAATCGAAGGAGACCGTATAGGAGCCTGGACTGATGAGCACCCCGACGACAAGATTCTAAGTTTTGCTAACGGTGGTCCAAAACATTACGATTACGAATACCGAGAGCAACAAAGAGAACTGCACACCCAGTGTAAAGTGAAACGATTGACTCTCATCGCACGAATCAAGTGGTGAACTTTGGCTTGTTGAAAGAAGCCTTGCTATCTGGAGAGGATCAACACTTTAAAGTTACCACCTACGAACCTCACAAGCTTGTACGTGTAGCCATATACCAAATCGTAAGTCTACCCTTGGAAAAACTGTATCAAATCGTGTACCAGAAGCTAGTGCGACTTCCTAACCACCTCACTTTACCTTAGTGGCACGCCGATATTGGCCAGCAACTGAAAGGGGAAAACGTCCACGACCAATTATTCATTGTAACTACCAACACAAAGCGAGAAAGATGAATCCTTTCAGACAGGTACAATTCAAGTTCAATCATTCTCAAGTGGAGTGAGATGCTGTGCCTTGCGATTGCAGGGATGCCGTACGCTGCGACCTCAGTGATTCAGCACAACATCATGGGAACTTCTCTATCACTACTACTATACCTACCATGCAAAGTGATGATGTGCATTTCAAACCTGACGGATGCGTAAGCGATGCCACTCGTTACAGTACACCTTATCACTTTACTGGTTTTTATCCTGAACGTCATACTACCGTGCAGCTACCACTCTATTGATGTCATCCATGCCTGAGCAAACCATTTCTGGTATTATCACCGCTTCATCGAAATGCACCTGTGAAAGAAGAATATACGTTCCCGGTGCACTTGTCTGGATACTGTAAGTTTGAAAGTCGATTCCAAACGTTCATAGGAAAGTGGCCTAAATATCTGGGAGGACCTACCCACGAACAATTAGTCAGAACTGTATTTATATACTTGGGTGAAGGTGATAAATTCAAGTGCTTCATTGCGGCGTGTCTGTTCACAAATGGAAGCAGAAAGATTCGGCTTACCTTGAACATGCTCGATGGTTTCCGCACTGTCACTACCTACCTTTAGTGGGATCCCAGTAATCTCTTCATGGGTACTTTAGAAGAGGACATTCGTGGTTTGCCTATGGAGTTATGAGAACGCATTTACCAAGAGTTTGTCAAAATACAAATGAAAGGCAAAGAACAATTGCATCCTAACAATCATCAACTTTTAAGTTACCCGTGGTATCTGAATGCCATAAGAGACTTGATTCATTTGAAAGTGTTCAAATTGTCGGACCTTCAACAACTACCTAATGGATATCGATGTACTTATTTCAAGATTCAAATAAATTGTGAAATTCCAGATTGCAAAGAGCTGGAACAAAATTACAAAGACTGTTTAAAATTACCAAGGTGGGTGTGGGATCGACCAGTGGAAATCACACCTTTACGAGAAACCATTTGTGATCGTATGTTAGATGTGTCAACAAATAATGTTGTTTAACGATACACTGTATGGTGAAGGTACCTCAGAAGAAACTATATTCTTTTGTTTGTCAAATTCATCCTGTAAAGGAAAGGAAACTTGAATAAAACTAACGGACATTCAGAAGTGACCCGCAGCGTGCGTATAAACACTGACTGAAATTGTCATGGATACTTTACAAGAGAACATTCGTTTGCCTCTGGAGTTGAGAGAAAGCATGTTTTTAGCAAGAGTTCGTCAAATACAAGTGAAACTCAGAGAACAGTTGCATCCTATACGTCACCGTTGTTTGAACCACTGGTACCTGAATGGTATAATAGGACTGATTCATTTGAAAGTGTTCCAGTGGTCAGACATTGACGAACTACCCGAGGACCAGAAGGCCTTGGATGCTACTGATTCAACTTACAAGGTGTCAGTACTACATAGAATTTCAACAGAAGAGTTAGAGGATTACCAAAATATTTTACACAAACTAATCTTGGTTGAAAAGGAAACTTATGTGCGACGTTTGTTGTGTGAGTTAGTGACTAAACAATTATCGTATGCCACTGGAATAAAACTGGTTCTGTTCGAAAAGTGCATTTATTACCTCCAAAAGAAAGACATTGCTAAGAATCCCTAGTTTACAAGAGTACATTCAGAATCTACCTCTGGAACTGACAGAATGCATTTACCAAGAGTTCGTCAAAATACAAGTGAACCGCAAAGAACAATTGCATCCTTTACTTCACCGATGTTTGAACCACTGGTACCTGAATGATATAAGAGGACTGATTCTGATGAAAGCGTTCCAGTGGTCAGATATTGAACAACTACACAAGGACCAGAAGGATTGGTTTGCTACTGATTCTATTTATTGCAAGGTAGCCTAACTGCAACGAATTCCAGAGGAAGAGTTAGAGGGTTAACAAAATCTTTCACACAATCTAATCTTGGTTGAAGAGGAAACTTCTGTACGGTGTGTGGTGTGCAAGTTAGTGACTAAACAATTTAGACTCTCCACTGGAGTACGATCAGCTCTGTGCAGAAAATTCAGTTATTTCCTACAGCAGAAGAGTGTATAAAAACCTGCTATCATGCCACGATCTTGATCAATCGTGATATAACAGATTCCGTGGAAGGACGTCAACGACACTATACAGACTGTGGAGGATTAGCAGCACTTTTCAAGAGAACTGTGCGCTTTGAATTGGGGACGTCTTAATGACTTCCTTTCTGGGATTTCGTTACCAGCAGATTCCTTGTGGGCTTTTTACGAACAGTACCTGCCACCAAAACATGAGGGTGGTACCGTTAAATGTACACGAGAGACTCATTCTGTTAAAAGCCTTGCGCTTTCATCTCGATACTTCTCTACCTCTAAGGGAGAAAAAGATTCGTCAACTTTTAATCACTGAGGATTCTTACGAAGATGTGTGTATAGCTTGTGACTTACAGCCTCACTTACAAGATGTACGTGACTGCAAATGTTTTGGCTTCGAGGCAAAAGAAGTGGCTCAGTATGCCAAAGATTTGTGTTAATGACTTCAAATCTCCGAGGAAAAAAAGTGACTTTTAAACCTGTGTTAGCCACAGTACCAGAAGACCCCAACACGGAGGAAAACCACTCCATTCAGGACAGGACCGTCATTGACATGGACATTCCTGCAAAGCCATTCCGGGGGAACACCTGAGAGACTGTGCCAAGTGGTGTAGAGACTATAAGAATATTACCCAGTGTCCCTAGGACACCACACCTTTGTCACAAGAATGTTGTAAATCTTGTTTATATTTCACTTTGATCGTTTTTATGTTTATTTTATTGATGTACTTAACCGTTTGGCTTTTATGTATTTTTGTCTTTCGTGTTCAATTTTAAAAATTTTGGAATAAACATGTCCTGAAAAGTATAAAAACTCTTGTCTTGTCTGTGTTCGTTTCAAAAGTGACATCTCCTTCACTGTAGCTACCTCTGCTGTCTGTGCTCCCTCTTCCTCCCTCTTCCTCCACTTTCAAAGTCATCGACGAAAACGTAGATCGGGCTAGTTGGGGGGCCTTTTATCTTCGCCATCCCTTCAACATGTGAATTGCTGGACCGAGCGGTTCAGGCAAAACCGAATTTGTCGAACGTTTGATCGAACATAAAAGTCATTTGATCGATCGCACACCTCAGTGTATCGTGTGGTGTTGCAAAGAGTGGCAATCGGCTTACAATCTCCTGCGAGAAAGTCAAGGCGATTCCATTGTCTTTGTGGAAGGCATTCCTCGCGAAGACGACGGGATCGTGTCTAACTCCAGTCAAACACATCTGGTCATCTTCGGCGACATGTTAGAAGAAGACGAAGAAGACATTAAACTGTGGTTAACGCGCAAAGGGCATCATCGTAATACCAGTGTCATTTGCATCACCCAAAATTTGTTTCAACAAAGTAAAGCCCATCGCACCATCAGTCTCAATGCTCATTACGTAGTCTTGTTTAAAAGCCCTAGAGATAAATCGCAAGTGCAAGTGTTAGCCAAACAGTTAGGAACTCCTTGGCTGACTCATGCGTACGACGATGCCACTCAAACCCCTCACGCCTATTTACTCGTGGATTTAAAACCCACCACCCCCAATTGTCTAACCCAACATCGGTCACCCAAGAAAAGACCCAATCGTGGAAAGAAAAAGAAGAGCAACCAAAGGGGAAGAATATTTGATGGGATAGTGAAAGAGTTCGTCAAACAGACTGGTTACAAGCGCTACGACCTACTCAAAAATGCACCCCCAAAAAATAAGATAAAAGGACGCGTGAAAAATCTTCGACGTCAGTGCATTTTGAGTGTGCTCTGGAACGCACAAAGATATCATCCCCCAGAAGCCATCCCTCTTCTAACCCAAAAGGAAAGAAAATGAAAGGGCTGCCTCCTCGTTTAGCCAAACATCGAGTCGTGTTGTCCGTCCTGTCCAAAGCCCCTGCACCCATGTGAAAACAACTCATTTAAACAGCCTCGAAAGACGTCATCGATACCGTGTGCGAATGTTGTCTGAATGTCATGAAAGGAACGATACCTTTGTCTCAACATCAGAAAGAATGCTTAGCCAAGCATAGACACGTTCTTCGCCAAATGGTCAAAAAGAAAATACCGTCAAAAGAAAATGAGGTTAGTTCAACGCGGAGGATTTGTGCACCTGTTGTGAGGACCCTTGGTAAAAGGAGTATTGTGAACAATGATTACAGGACTCATGACGGGAACTGCTTCACAAAGCGGTCCAAGATAAAAATAGAATCAAGAAGATAAAAGGGACCTCTTGGGTGAAAAGATCTCAGACGTGTATTTTTGAATCTGATGGCAGGACGAAAGCTAACTTTAGTCCCTTACAAGCGATGGATGGAATTCGATCGTTGGCAGAAACAACGTACCCCGCATTTACCTCCCAATCCTCATTTGATCGAGATGTCCCAGTTACAACACGAATTGCAATCGTTGATGGATCGCACCGATTTGTCAGAAACGGAAAAATCTCAACGGTTCGGCCAAGTGTTACAACGACTTCAAACTCTTTCACCAGAAAGCTTTAGACGAAACGTCTCCAACGACTCTGAAAGATTTCAAGACCCTGATGAAAAGTCAATCGCCATCACCACCCCCAGTAACCAAGACTGACGCAGCCCAACGGATGTCAGAGGAAGAAGAGGCAAGAGAAGTTTTTCAAACACCGTCTGCGGCTCCCATCCCTGGTAAGATTGCAACGTCCTTGTTGACCCCTTCCTCAGCACTCAACGAGAAGAACTCAAAGATTTGGTTAAAAAGATGATGTCCACTCCTCGTTCGACAGAAGTGGAAAAGAAAGAAGGGAAAGCAGAAGTGAAAATATAAAGCAAGACAAATGCCATCCCATTACCACCACCACTACCCTCGACTTCTATTCTCGTGGCACGTTGGACACATAAAGCCGTTTCGAAACCAATACCTCATCCAAACCAGAGTATCATCAGTGAAAAGTGGGTGACTTATTGATGGAGAATTTGTTAGCTAGCATTTACTATTATCCATCCCATCCTGCGGCATACGGAAGAGTTCAGAAATTGTATCATGCTGCCAAAACCCGACTGAAAAGTGTCCGATTACCTCAAGTGCAACGATGGTTACAAGAACAAGCCACGTACACGTCGCACAAACCCATTCGACGAGAATTTTCCAGAAGTCGCACCCGAGTGGAGGGTATCGATCATCAATGGCAAGCCGATTTAGCCGATGTCTCTCATTTGGCCACCTACAATCGTGGCTACAAATATTTATTTTGTGTCATCGTCTTTTCCAAATTTGCCTGGGTGGTACCATTGACTTCCAAATCGAGCTCTGAGTAAGTGTGAGCCTTAAAACTGGTGTTGGAACAAAGCGGTCGTCATCCTCTTCGATGGGAAACCGACATAGGCACCGAATTTCTGAACCAAGCTTTCCAAAAAGAATTGAAGAAACGAGACATTCACTTTTTCACCACCGAGAATCCCGAAACCAAAGCCAGCATCGTGGAACGTTTTCAACGTACCTTGAAAGAACGCATGTGGAAATATTTCACGCATCAACACACTTTCAAGTACATTGACGTCTTACCGCACCTGGTCAAAGCGTACAATCAATCTTACCATCGGAGCATCGGATGCGCCCCCGAAGAAGTGATTCCCAGCAAGGAAGTGACCGTCTTCGAGCGCCTATTTGGTACGTCCCTGACTGCGGCTGTCCCGGAAAGGTGAAGTGTTGACGCTGAGAGATTGGGTGCACATTGACAAAACCAAACGCACTTTCGACAAAGGTTACTTACCGAAATGGACCGCTGAATTGTTTCGTGTCACTAGACCAGTGCGTGGCTGTCGTCCTGCCATCTATAAATTGGAAGGCATGAACGGGGAATTGTTAAAAGGAACATTTTACTTGCCCGAGTTACAACGAGTGACGAAAAGAGAAGACGAAGTGTACGACATCGAAATCTTTCTTGATCAAAGAACCCGTAAAGTGGGAAAACGACGTGTCAATGAAGTCAAAGTGCGTTGGAAAGGATATCCTCCCAGTTTTGATTCTTGGATCGACGTCAGGTAAGTCATCGACTATAAAAAGAAGTGGCCATCATGCCCTTCAACACAGCCTCAACAACAACAGTGACCACTCCTTCTCCGAGTTCTCATCTGCAAGATCTACAAAAGCAACCCTTGTGGGTGTGGTTTGGAGAACGTGTGCCTAAAACGCAAATCGTCTTTTTCTGCGAAATCTTTGTGGTGTGTTGTGTCATCGGTGCTGCCATTGCCAACTTGAGTTTTCAAGAAGGAGACAAACAATTGTAGACCATTTTACTGAGCAGTTGCATCGGTTATTTTCTACCTAACCCTTAACTGATATACTCTACCGGTAACAACGGGATCTTTGTGGTCAACGTGAGTCACCCTTCCAATAGTCACCACCAAAACAACAATAACCCTCTTTTGCACACTCCTCTGTCCTCGAGTGACTCCTCGGAAAGCAGAATTCTGGAATTAAGAATAACCAATTTTACTTAAATTTACAAAGTGAGAGTTCCATGGATGTGTTTCCCCACAGTACTTTGTGCTGTTTCACGGCCAAATTACCTCAGGTCATCCAATTGGATCACGAAGCCCATAGGGAAGTGACTTTGGTCGAAATGATTCACCCTACACAAATCCAAAACATCACTGAAAATCAAAACACCTTTGAGGTCGAAGTTCTAAACGACCAGGTGCAACAATACTTTAATGAAAGCGAAACCGTAGATTCCTCTTTGAAACGACAAGTGTCACCCGATACTCCACGGTACATCTATATGATGAAACTTCCTGCAGGCTATTATTTTAACGGTCAACATTTGGTTTACACGATTGCTTCCAAATTTAATGCGTTGTTTGGCAGATCTTTGGACAAAACGAAACGAAATGTCACGATCGAGTACTATAAAGTGGCTCGTCGCCTGCTGATGTAATTTTCGGATGCCAAAACGTTGCCCATTACAATTTGTCCTGAATTGTTTGACATATTGGGTAGAGACCTTAAGATGGTCAAAGGTCCACTCATAGTACCCATCACAAACAACTTGAATTTTTCGAAGTTTTTTCGTCACCCTGTATAACTGAACCAATGACTAAATTTGATCTTTTTGTACTCTGATGTGGTGGAGTACAACGCGGTGGGACACACATCCGCACCGTTACTGCGAGTCATTACTTTCAAAGCGGATTCTGCCACAATGAATGGCGAGGAAGGTAGAAACATGTATCACGTTCACCGCGAATTTGTACATCCTCACTATTTGCCCGTCAGTAAGTCGTATTTTGACTGTCAACATTGGTATAAAAGGAGGTCTGGGATAAAATACTCCATTCTCCAAAGGGAAAGTCACAGTGAAACTCCATTTTCGAAAACGATTCTCTAACGACTTGTAAGTCATGTATCCTGTGTACCGAGGAATCGCTCGACAGCGAGGACATGGTTTAGGAGATATGCTGAAATCTGCGTTTCATTCGGTGGTCCCCGTTTTGAAACCGATGGTGACACGAAAATTGCACGCATTGAAAGATGCTGCTTTGACGCAAGGAAAAGAATTTCTCTAAAATGTCATCATCGACAAACAAAACCCCAAAGAAGCCTTCCTGAGAGCAAGCAAAAATGTGTTGCTTCAGACAGGCAAAGACATTTTTGGCCGACGAGAAACTCCTATAAATGCCCCGGACGCTGCCCAGTCAGGCATTCCTGCTTCCCTGATGCCACAGCAAAGACAAGGCAGAAAGAGACGACGAAGACACCCCTCCAGAGGACTTCACACACACAGGGTAGAAAGACAAAGAAAAGAAGATCCATCAAAGAATTAGACGTTTATGATTATTAAACAGAAAAATGATGCACCGAAAGTGTTGTGAATGTTCCAGGTCGGAACTGGATCTGTTTGCCATGCAACCCACTATGATGACGATGCAAGAGTCCCAATGGGTAGAATTTCATCCCATGTCCTCTTTCAGGAATTCAATCCCCATTGAATTTGAAATCAAAGGACAGCCCGAAGATTAAATCGATCTGAATAAGAGTTGCTTGTACCTGAAAGTCAAAGTGATCAAAACGGACGACACCGCTCCGGAAGCCGAGGCTAGAGTAGCTCCCGTCAACAATTTCATGCATTCCTTGTTCAACGAAATGGATGTACTTGAATAACAACTAGTCATCAGCAGCATGGATACTTACCCTTACCGAGCGTACCTCGATAATTTCTTGACGTACGGGAAAGACGCCAAGAACACTCATCTGAATGCTTGCGTAGTATGGGCACCTGACACAGCGGGCGAGGACAAGTTCAACGATACAGTCCTGACAGCAGCTGACGATCCTCACAATGTGGGCTTTAACGACCGTGGAAAGAAAATCCTGCAAGGGCGTAGTTTAGAACTGATGGATCGTTTACATTAGACATATGGTTGCAAGAAATGTATTTGCTGGACGGGGTGGATATCCGCCAGATGAACTTCCTCATCGCAAACCTAAAGACCATCAAGCTTATGTCATCAACACAGACGACAGTCATCTCCCAGGAACCCAATGGGGAGCCGTCTACTTTCCCCACAATGACCGTGTGGAGTATTTTGATTCGTATTGATTACCACCTTTGGAAGACATCATCGATTTTATGAGAAGAAATGCCAAGACGACAGGATTCAATAATGTGAAATTGCAAGGCACAGATTCCATGGTGTGTGAACAATATTGTGTGTGTATTTTCTTCATCAACGCAGTCTTGGATATCCCTTAGAACATTTAGTGACTTATTTTGATCGTGACTATTCTAGAAACGATCGTAAAGTAGATAGATGGTTTTGTGACCATTATGGATATCTCTTGTCTTTAGCTAGGAGACGTAGTGTACATCAATGGCCTCATGACCTCCATCAGTGGAAGTCTAACTTGACTTCACAACGTTGTCAACCCTGTCAATAAGTTACTGTTTGAAAAAATGTTAATGTTATTTATTTGTTGGTTGTATGTTGATTGAATAAAAATGTTGTATTTTGAAAAATGATTGTTTGTGGTTTGTTTTAAAAAGATGAATAGTGTATAAAGATATATGCTCTTTCACTCTCTACATTAGGTGTGCTATAGCGTTCCTACCAACAAAAAGATCCGCAGTGATGTTTTTTATCGCGTCCGCGCTTGAAACATGTAAAGCGAAGCGGTCTCCAATCAGATCATCCATTGTTGTCTAGTCTGCCTGTGAAGATGACTTCGGAATTAGCTAAGCTGTACGAAGCCCACGTCAATTTACATCGTGTCAGGCAAAACCTGATGCGAAAGCCGGAAGAAATAGAGACTGTTAGGATGCTTAAAGTGGCACAAGACATCATGGAAGAGATCTTTAGAGAAGAAATAAAAAAGGAGCAAGAAGAGGGGATAGAGACGTACAGACTTCAGGAGCAGCAGCAACATCAGCAGCAGCAGGAGCGAGAAGGAGGCTTGTATACTGCAGAGTGGACACCAAAGAGTTCTCCTTCTCCTTCCGCAGAAGCAGGTCGTATCCTGTAGGAAAGCCTGCAGTGAGAAGGGGGCGTAATCCCATGCGTTAAGAGAGATTGCCAAAACCCAAACAAAGAGAAAAGCCATTTTCAGTGCTACATCAAAACAGCAATCAACACTTAGAAGCACATGGCTGTAGCCACAGGGGGTCACATCCCAGACAAAGGAACAAAGGAAACTGACCACGGACTGGACAGACTACACCGCACACAAATAGCATAAGGTAAAGAACGCATTTTACAATTACAACTAAAATTACAATTAGAAAACAATTACAATTATAATTATCGTTTCCACTATCTACATTAATTTAATTTAATCTAATTAAACGTTGTTGATCGTACTCTAGTTTAAACACCATTTAACCAATAAATTATGCCCTTGCTTTAAACGACAATAAAGTTTAACATAAATGACCATATATCAATATCAATATATTAACATTTTAACCCAATAAAGTTATCCTCACACATACCCCGCCATAGTAAAATCGAACAATTACACCGTTTTAATCCCTAGCACGCATTTTACAATCACAAATAAAATTACAATTACAATTATACTTATCGATTCCACTACTTACAATAATTTTATTAAACGCCGGTAACATTGCCCTAGTTTAATACCGTTAACCAGTAAATTAGGACCTGGCCTTAAACGACAATATAGTTTAACATATTCTTATAAATTCTGTACATCTATGACACGAAAAAGGATTGAAATCTACCAAGTCTAACAACCAATCAAATTACTCCAACCACATAGGACTGTAACACTATACAGCATTCAGTGCTGAAGAAGGTCAAACTTGCTAGCCAACTGTATACGCCCATTAATGAGTCATCCTATTACTGACATACGACTCACTACTAAACCACTGTCTGAATACAGGTATATCGAAGTATACGGTATGGAATTTCAGGTTTCCCACACTAAAGTACTTGTCGTAGATCAGCGCCAAGGGCGTACTAAAACAACCTTATAGAGTTGATATTGGCCATAAGATTAGGGAATATATACGGTCAAATCTGAACAATAAATTAACTATACTTTAAGCTACACTAATTTACCAACATCACTAACACACTGACGGACACTACTAGATAGAACAAACACCATGATAAGGGAGGATTAACAGCAACGAAGAAAAGGAACAGCATTAAATGTCCCAGGAAATAAAGAAGAAACCAATCCAAGAAAGGAAATAAAGAATACAGATAACAAGAGGAAGCAAAAATAAAGAAGATTTAAATAGAGACGAACAGGAGAGAGAAGAAGGAGCAGAGGAAAGATGCAAATAACTACCGAAATCTACAATTTGCCACACAGAACAGATATAACTAACCAGATTGCCTACACAGAAAAGATGTAAATAACTATTCAGCCAAATTTGCCAGACAAACAAGGGAAGGGGTAGTCCAGGAAGCTCTACCTGCTACCCCACAAAAACCCCGGTCCTGGTATCGAATCAAAGGTAAGGGACAGTCCAGGACACCCCACCCCCCGCTGTCCCATAACCCCCCCCCCCCCCCCCCCACGACACGGACAAGCACAAAGGCAAGGGACAGTCCAGGCGGCTCTGCCTGCTGTCCCACAAAATACAACCAAAGTCTTCGGTTTGGCTCTTGAAGACCAAAAATTCAACCGTGATCCTTTTGGACGGCAGCTCAAAAATCACAACCTAACATTAACTAAGCGGTGATACAATTGTAACGGATGGCCTACATCCAGCTGATTGGGAAAAATTTAGAACCATATAAGTACGCTAAGTACGCGAAATTCCAACACAACATTATATTCTAAATTCACAACTCTGCAATATTCGGTCAATTGCTCAGGTGGCTCACACAAAGTTGGTATAGGGACACCCATAGGTATAACTGGGCACAATTCGATCGAAGTCTGCCCGGCTGAGATAAAGCAGGGTGGACTTGATCTTTGGTGGCGGGTGGTGTGGGGATTGCGGCCGCGGTGGGAGACCTGGTGGTGGGTCTGCGGTTTGGGAGCGATGTAGGTACGTCCACTTTATTTAGGGGATATGATGGCACCATGCTCATACCCCGAATAACACGGCACAGGAAAGGCCCAGCCTAGGGCCAAGCGCCCCCTTAAGGGGACTGTCGCCCAGCCTAGGGTCACAACCAGTCGCACAAGCACCGAGTGCATACGCGACTATAATCCTATACATCTGGCTACCCATTGTCAATGTGACAAAGTAGAAGAAAATGAGCAGACTACAATAAATTCTTGAACTCCAGATGCATCTGGAATATGCCTGTCGCCTCCTATACGAGCAAGCCATGGAGACAATCCAGGAAAGAGTAAAAAGAGAAGAAGAGGAAGAGGAAAAAAGAAGAAAGAAGAAGAGGAAAAGAAAAGACCGATGAGGCAAACGTGTGAAGTCAAGCCTACAGTGAGGACACCTCTACAGTGCCAAGCACCACCAACACTACCACCACCGAGAGCCGCTGTACCACAGGTAGAAAACAGGTATGAGGAATTGGAGAGGCAGCGGCAAAAGTGGGAAACGCAGAGACCTCAACATCCAGGGGTCTGGAATAACGAAGGAGAGAAGTCTTCACTACCCCACAAACTGAGGAATCAGATAGTGAAGCCAATCAAGCTGCCTCCGCACTCCCAACCATATGCATAAATTGGGAGCAAGATTGGAGTAGGCGTTGTGTTTGTGGGGCCAGACCTGGGAGGTGTAATCATTAAGAGATGCATTTGGAGTTTTTCAAAAATGCCCTTCTCAGGGCTAAGCAGATCTCTAGAAAAGAGAGACTGATTAAGTTGCCAAATGTATTAGTGTTTGTTGGTAGTGTGTGTGTATGTGTGTGTGTGTGTGTGTGTGTGTGTGTGTGTGTCTTTCCCTTACTAAAACTCTTGTTCCTATACTAATGAGTGCTTGTTTTGTTAGAATGTGGAGTAGTGGCTATAAACACTAACTCTTCTGCTAGTAATAGTATATATATATATATATATATATATATATATAGTATATATATATATATATATATATATATATATATATATATATATATATATATATATATATATATATACGTGTGTGTGTGTGTGTGTGTGTGTGTGTGTGTGTGTGTGTGTGTGTTTTCCCATAACAAAACCGTTGTCCCTACCCTAATGAGTGGGGATTTTTTTGTTTGAAAGTAGAGTGGTGTGACTATAAACACTGGCTCATTACCTGGTGTAATTGTAGGTGATTGTGTGTTTTTTAAATAAACATTTTCCTGTTTCACTATGTACTGGTAGGAAGTATAGTGGGTTTTGATAGTATTAGTGTGTTGGTTTGTATAAAAAATGTAACAGTTTCTTTTAGGTTGGCACTCTAATCACTTATGAATCTTTAATATGTAATATGTGTGGTTGGTATAAGGGGATGTTTTCCTTTACGTCCGCGCTTGAGACATAACGCGAACCGTTCGTCAGTCTGGCTACCCAAGTTGAAAAATGAATTTAGTGAATAATTTAAAAGATGTTTGGTATTGGATGGTGGATGCAGTGTATGTGGTAGAAACGATCGCAGCTGATTTAAGGTATCAAGTTACCCTAGACTTCGTGACAAGTCAAGTAACTAGTCTAAAAGTAGCCAGAGATCTTGTCAAAGATGTGATAGAGGAAGAAGTGGAGAAGTTGAGAGGATTGATTAAGTCTGAGGATGTTAAAGTGGGTAAATTGAAGGAGGTACTTGATGGTGTGACTAAAGTAAGGTATTGTTTTAGAAGAAATAGAGGATTTAACAAATTGGTCTTACCTGTCACTTAGGAGTGTGAAGTGCTGATTAGACAATTTAAATAAAGCAGAACAAATGGTTAGAAAGGTGATGGAAGAGGAGGTGAAGAAGATAAAAGCTACCAGGGCTAAGGAGAGAACGGAGAAAGAAAATAGAAAAAGAGAACTTCGAGAAACTGAACGAAAATTGGATAAAGGTGCAGGAAAAGTTCAGAGACATGGGTCATCCTGACTGGATACCAGATGAGGAAAAGAAGAGGAAGAAGAAGAAGAAGGGAATAATACAGAAAGTGAGGAGATGGTGGAAGAACTGGAGAAAATAAAAGAAAATGAACCAAAGGTCCTTTTCAGGGCCACTCACATGTCTGGAAAAGATGCGTATTCTCTCTTGCCTAATTTTTTTTAGTCGATTGTATAGTTTGTTTAAAAGATTTACGTAGATAAATCTGTTTGTGTGATAAATCTAATTCTGTGTCTCTAACCATGCCTTTATGTCTATGTCTCTATTGTATTTGTCCCTACCTAGAGTAACGCGTATTCAGGTCAACCACTTGCAACACTGTTCCTTACTGATCCGCCCGATTGAGGACAGCTACTTGCAACATTGTTACCATTGTTCCCCCAGTGTCTAGTACCGTGACGTCACCCCTCTCCAATTCCCCTTGTCCCTAGACAGTCTCAATACATTGTCGGTATACATTCCTTATGTTAAATTCCTATTGTCCCTAGACAGTCCCACAATGATAAATTCCCCTTTGTCCCGAGGGTACAACCCCCTGTTTTAACATTGTACCCCATAGTCCCTAGCGTATCCCCATTAACTACTAACGTCTTATCTAACCTTTGATTCTTCGGTGATAAATAATCATTAATTGTAATTAATTTTCAGTTTGTCTTGAATTTTTTCATTTGTCTCGATGTTACCTTTCTTCAGTGCACAGTGTTTCACTGACATAGTTCAATATTTGTTTATAGTATTCGGATACAGACCCGGCAGTTTCTCCCCACAACCTATCCCAGCGATTTTAAAAGCGAAATATACCAAGGATACAAAACATGCATAAAACTTAGTTCATTCATAAATTTATAATTTCTAACCTGATTGTCGCCAGAGGACGTCTAACCTTGTAATCTTATTCGCCATTCGCAGCTTCAAGGTCAGTCATATGGGACATGCTTCGAATGTAAGCCGATAGATGCCCTTCGGAGACTTCGGCTATGTAGGAAACAAAGATTGATCGAGAAGTTACGAATTGTACTGATTTATTTTATTCATATCATTTCGGTCATTCCTACAGTGTATTTAATTGTAGTCCGAATAGACTGGGTTTAATTTTTTTTGCAGAGAAATTTCTGGCGAAAAATTCACTTTTTTTTTGTAAATTGCTGTGCCTAAGTATCTTCGAGGCATATTAATGCCTCGCAAAAAAACCCCCACCAAACTGATGTAGTTCCGAATGCTTGTTCACGCTTTGAACCAAATATTAGCTGTGGATGCAGACTGCTCACTGTCCTTTTCGGTTCCTAGAACATTCCATTTTTACTACAAAAAAACTATTTTTTATATTTCATTAAAAAACCCAAGATATAACAAAATAAAAAGGTAAAAATTTTATATACATGTGTTCAAAGGGATATAACTCCAAACGTTAAGGAAACTTACGAAATTATTCAGTGTTATGTATATTTAACTTCATTGTTTGTTTGTTAGTTTTAATTCTTTTTATTTCATTACATGCTGTTGTAATGTAGCATTGTATGCAGGACTTGACCTTGTCCAAAACTGAGTTCATTTCGGCTTGAACTGATTGGCTTCTTTAAAATTTTATTTTGTGTAAACAACTAATTTAGAGCTAATTTATTCTCTCTGTGTATGGACTTAATATCAGGATCATTATTAATAGAAGAAGTAAATATGTTTATTTGGGTCTAAGTTTTGGAATTTCCTGAGTGTAATCCAGGTTATTGTTTTGATTTTGTAAACATCAGGATCGTTCTAGAAGGTTATTTTCCATTAGGTAATGGGGTTTTTTTATATATAGAAAATGCTATTTGTGACCTTAGGTCAAGTTGAGAACTGTATAATCTTGTAATTGTGAGGACTTGGTCATTCGTGTTTTAACATGTAGCCTTTCAAGTTGTATTATGTTGTGTCCAGTTGGGATGATTTTTTTTTTCTTCGAATTATTGAAATCAAGTGATTAATTTTCTCTGGAAATACAAAAGTGCTCAGATAATATTCTTGGATAGAGACATTCACTGGAATTTATACTGAATTCAACCCTGGAAGTATATTACTCTATAAGCTATAACAGACACGTCATCTCCTTAAGTTTTTGGATTTCTTCGGTACTTGTACTGAGTTTTATCAGGACTTTAAATTAGTAGGACTTGTGTATGTAATTCTTGGATTATTATGGGATTTAATTCGCAATATCGTAAGTTCTTTTTTCTCATTTTCTCTTTGAATTCTAGGGAAATAAATTATTTGTTAAATTTTACAAACCTTTTTGTCTTTCACTCTTTTCTGTTACTTACTTTAAGAGCATAGACTCGTAACATCAGAGCTTATTCAAGACGGCGAACTGCATCACGTTGGTCGTTTGACAAAATAGACTCGTCCTCACAAATGTGGCGACCGTGCAAGTAAAAACTCCCAGTTTTATTCCAGTTTGTTAGAGCCCCACCACCACCACCACCCCACCCATCCCCTGGCGACGAACAGGTTAGAAATAATAAATTGCTGTATGAAATGTGTTTTGTGCATCTTTTAAAAACCTTGAGGGATGGGTGGGTGGTGTGAGGGGTAGGTCCGATAAAAATCGGAGTCCCAAATCTGTATTGATAATGATGAATGATTTGATGTTCTGGTCTTCCGTTTTCATTAAAATGTGCAATTTTGCTGCATTCAAATCTCTCCGGAACACTCGCATACAGTTTAGACACATACCGGTACTTGGTAACAGCCATATATTGCACGGATTTCAAAACGGCCACAGGGTATAGGGTTGTATTATTCCATCTGTATTTACAAGTCGCCAAATATAGGATTTGATACGGAGCTATTCTGTACACATCGCCGCCAAAAGAACCCTTCAACCGACGATAGCTCAAGAGACGCGAGAAATATCGGTAAATGTCAAAAATGTACACCGATATGTTGCGAACAGGTTTGTTTCCAAACGTTTCCTCGATTTTATGAATAGGCGCCATCAGACCCACAAATAGTCCGTCAGTATCATTACATATTTGGGGGGGGGGGGGTCTGATTTGTTGGACTAGGTGAATACTATAGTTATTTTCGATTTTGGTAACTGTTCATGCTTCGATGCTAGGTTAACATTAGTAATATATAAGATTTTTCGTTTAAAAAAATATTCTGGTTGACTCCATTGATTGTTTATACAAAATATGGCTTTTCCTTTCAGAAATAATCTAATACTTGGGTTTTAAGTATCTACGAGTTAACACAAAGGATGTTCAATTCTGCCCATGTCTAGAGGAAATGTGGGGTGGGGAGAACAGGGTTCTAGCACAAGATTTAGGAGTGTCTCATAGCAATCTAAAATGAAAACCTAAATGTTACACTTTTCTGCAAGATTCAACGGCAGTTGTTAGTGATGATATAATTCTGACCACATCCACAGATTTGGGGAAAACAAAACAGAAGGTGCCAAACGTCTGGGTACACCCATTTTGTAGGTAACGATTTTTCACCAAACATCAGATTTTTTCTTTCATTCAGTTTTTGTTTCTATACACCCACCATAAGGTAGAGCTTTATGTTATGTTGTCCGTCCGTCTGTTATCATTTTCATTTCTACACTAAAACTCGAGTTGTCCTGCATCTACAGTTAGCAAACTTTATGGAAAGGTTCACCTGAGGAAAGAAGAACGATATCAATTTCAATCAATCAATTTCAGGCTCAAAACAGTTTGAGGTTAAGGTCACTGTGATTTAAAGAACCAAAACTGATTTCTGCATAATAAGTCGATCTGTCCACCATTTACAGTTACAAAACTTATTGGAAGGATAATACATGGAGTAAAAAATCTTTTAATGTTCAGAGTCAAAAGGTTAAACGTGATGGTCAATGGGACTAAAAAGAGGAAACAGTTTCCACACAATAATTAGAGTTCTCCATTTAATATCACCAAACATTCTGGTTAGCTTGTACTTTGGGAAGGAAACGACCCTGTTGGTATTGGGTTCAAAAGGACAAAGGTGAAGGTCATTGTCTTTAATAAGAAAAATGGTTTCTTCATAATGTGTTTGTGTGTGTGTTTGTATTTTTAACGTAGCTTTAACAATATTTTGGTCATATCGCTACGATGTCTGTTGTGTGGCAGTTTGTAGTGATGTCTAGCACTGGGGCATCATGCCGCAGACATATTGCATGATGTCCCATCCAGTCACATTATCCTGGCACCAGGCCGACCAGTTCTAACACTAACTTCTTAATGCTGAGCACCTAGCGAGGCAGCTCAGAATTAGGAGGTTAGTGTTAGGACTGGTTTCTTCATAACAACCTCAGTTCTACATGACACACCTGTACAACACTTTGTGGTTGCTTTGCAAATTGGTTAAGAAAGAAGGCTACTTTGGGGTCAGATGGTCGATTTTTTTAAGTCACTGCAAACCTGTATTGAATGTCATTAATAATTGCTACTTAACTGTAAAGAAGGCGAAATCGTACTGATCAGTTCTAAATAAAATGTCTAAGCAGGTTGCAGAAGTTTTATTGACTTTTACCCATATTAATTTCAGTATAGAAGAATATTTGACACTTTAAGTCTGCATGAAAGATAAGTGAGGCAGAAATTAAATGGATGGTAAATGCGAGGGAACATTTAGTATCAAAGAACACTTGATGATAATGATAGTAGGATAGCAAAAGGCAGCTAAGAGCTCAACCATATCGTTATTACAAGAGCACAATTCACTTTTACGTATAATCTGAGAGCGTAGACAATGAGTTTTATCATCATGTAATGCTAGCATCACCATCAGCTCGTATCAGAGAAAACAAGTTTTGTCCGCAAATTTTGTTATCAGTAAAAGCTTTACTGTGCACATGTAATAACGTACGGGGAGAGCTCACGAGCCGCCTTTTTACAAAACTACTCATTAGAGTTTGCGTATCTTTATTTGCATTCTATCTTATTCATTAATTCAACTTTCACAAATATATGTCTATGTATGCATGTAAGTATATATGCTCAATGTTATGGAAATAATCGGGTAAGGAGTACGGAAAAATACATTTGAAATGGTCAACTTTGAGGAAAACACACATACATAAATCACATGAGCGAGAAAACTCACCGGAAAGGAAGTGTTAAAGGAGTAACCATCAAGAATAACATGAAAATGCAAACATTCTGCATGAATTGGAAGTAGTAGAGGAAAATGAGGTTTCTGGCCTAAGACCCCTATCCCAAGTCCCGACCACCTCCAAACAAATACAAATTCCCACCCCAGGACCCACCCACCCCGACCAAACATTATTTTCTCAAAATGGTAATGAGGTTTCTGGCCCAAGATTATTTCATTGACTATTGTATTATTGTTACATAAAATTGGCTTTATATCAAAATTCCCACCCCAGACACCCACTCACCCCGACCAACAATTTCATTTCCTGAAATGACAACGAGGTTTTTGGTTCAAGTTTATTTCATTGATTATTGTATTATTGTTACATAAAATTTCATACCGGCAGGGGTTGGAAGTTTAGACTTCATCACCAATTATCAGTGTTTTAACTGTTGATATTAAAAATATTTCATCATTATGATAATAGAGACTAAACTTTATTCTACCGCTCACACAACGACGAGACTCAAATAAATCTTTTATCTGTGGTTTATTAAGAGGATATTTTTTATCGATAAAATATACCTTAGACCGATCAAGATCGATGGTAAGTTTAGTATACATTTGTTGACTGATAGGATCATGAAAATTATTAAATTCCTTTGATAACTCACGGCTCAGTTTTTCAAGATAATCGAAATACTCGTTGTTACCGGATCTGATAAGCGAAAGTTTTAACTTGTCACGGCCACTAAAACATATTCCTGATATTTCATTGTTAATTTCAACTGTCAACTGTTTACCGTCTATCGTTAGATATTTGATCTTGCTATTATAGCTATTTGTCACTGTTAACTTTTCAAACATTATTTCTAAAGTTCACACAAAATTTCATACCCTAGTCGTCAAGTATAGAGTTATCGTCTGATGAAAATATAATATCGAGTATAGATCTGTCGTCGCGACAGTACCCAAGAGCAAACGTATCTACTCCATTTTCGCAATAACGTTTGTCATCAAAATTACTTAATCCACGTTTGATAATAACATCTGTTTCAAGTTTTTGACGATTTGTTCGAATAGTCATTGCTTTTATAAAACTAACGCCGCCGTCAAGTGCATATTTATAATCATCAAATTTCATAAAATTTTTTAACAAAATCGCGAGGCAAACCTTTTGCTTTTTTTTATTTTATTATTGTCTAGCAACACGGCATACATTTTACTCCGCAGTCCGATAACATATTTGATGATGTGCGAGTTCATTTCATCCTTCAACTTACCAATAACCTTTTTATTGGTGTCATCATAAAATTTACTGTCACGAGGATAATCGGAGAGATCAAACAGATGTCGGTTATCGTAAATTGAGATAATAAACTATAACCTATTATTATTGATTCCGCACAGAAAGGATAATCGTTGTGTAATCATGTAACGAAGTATGATAGTCGAGATCAACTTCAACGAAATACGAAACATCGTCAGGTATCTTTTTTCTGTTTCCGCTAGAAATTGGTCAGCCATAATCCAATTAAATCCACCAAATGGCATTGGTTCTGACATCGAATAACCGTACAAATTATTAAAATCGAGATAAACGATATATTTCGATGGAAGATCAGGATTGTACTTTTTCATATAATTGTTATTTGCTTCCGAACACTTTTTTGTTATCACGCTAATACCGCCTCGAATAACTTTTCCGATAAAGTTAAACATGTCAATGTCAGTCAGTAATTCTAACTTCACTTTACTAAACTTTAACAAAGCATCCCAAGATAACCCGGGAACAGAGTAATACCAACAAGGATCGAGTGCATAATTATTATAACTTACTTTCGAAAGCTTTCAAATACGTCTGCCAGCAATAACACATCAAATTTCAAATACAAATCATGATAATCGCCAAACGTCTTGCAGTCGAATTCTTTCGAAGTAACTTGTGCGTATTTGTACTCGTCATCAGTTATATTTTCATTTTTTAGTTAAGAATAAAATTTATCTTTGTCAGGTAAAGAAGTTTCATCAGATTTTCTCCAATCGTCGAGATACTCGTACGGAAACACTCCTTTTTTTGTCGATAGATTAAATTTATCTCCAAAATAATCTTGTAAGTTATCAAACTCGATACAACCTTTTCCCAGCTCATCCAACGATGCTGCCATGAACTGTAGGCTGTCAATAAAACGCAACTTACTTAGAGTAACTGACATATACTTTTCAAAATTATTTGGTGTATTTCATCAGCGACTGAGGAAATATTTGTTCCAGCTAATAATTTTCGTGATTTAGGTGTTAAATATGGTTCAGTAATCTCGTGGGTGAAATCTGCATTTTCAAATATTATATCAAGTATATTTTTTGAAGTGCATTTGACTTTGACAAAATAACATGATACTGCACTATTAGCTTGATACTTTTATGCACTGCAAGTTCTCGCGTTACAATGGGATGCAAAGGATGAAACAAATTTGTAGAGTTAAAATTTGCTAAAACGACTTGTTTATCAAACTGACAGCTGTTGTCAAATCCTGCAAAAGCGGTAACTATTTTCCCAGGTTCTCTTATAAGGCTCTTTTTGGCTGTGTCACGTAACTTCAACATTGTTATATAATGTAATATTATATCTCTGATTGATTGTTCGATCGATATCACACCGCACAGCGTGCATGCGCTAGTTGAACAGTCTAATTAGAGATATAAAACGCTTATAGTATAATGGCACAAAATCTGACAAGCGCAAACGAGCAAGAGTACTATTATGTTCACCCCAAGTACAACTCGTACGCGGGAAACATGTTAGGGTCGGTGATTCACGTCAAATACAGACAACCGTTTGGTAAAGCATCACCAGCTGGAATGATGATTAGCGTCAAAGGTGATAATGCTGAGAGAATCGAAATGTTTAGAAAAGATTTTATTTACACTTTGTTTTGCGGAGACATACCATCTGGACAGCGAGTATATCATGTCAACGGCGCGGTTACAGATTATATCATTGAAAACTTGTCTTTACAAAACGAATTTGAACCTAATCACGTATTTGATTATTACGAGGCGAATGATAAAGGAATTATTCGAAATATACAAACGAAAAAAGTTGTTGGTTTTATGAACAACAGCGGTTATCTTATAATAACTGTTAAAGGAACACAAGCAGATAAAGTTGATTATTTATGACATCGCTTTGTTTACGAAACGTTTAACGGACATATACCTAATGGTTTAGTGATTTACCACGTCAACCGTGTTAAAACAGACAATCGTTTAATGAATCTCGAACTTGTCACTCAAAAAGAAAATAACAGACAAGGACGAGGTGGTCATGGGTCTAATTTTAGATATCCGGTAAGACCGGTTGTTTCAATAAATTTAGAAAACTTACAAAAACTAAACTTTAAATCGATTTATGCTGCCGCAAAACATTTTAAAATCTGTACAAAATCAATAAAAGATGTTGCTGATGATAAAATAAAATCGGCAACATCATAATCAACATTCGACAGAATCATCTTTAGATATAATGATTAATTATATATTCTAGCTCGTAGTTAAGCAAATGTGAGCAAAAGCAATCACATCATCTTTGTTAAATTTTACTGCAATAAACGTACTGTCATTAAGTTTATTTTTTTTTCTGCCACTGTTAGCAGAACATTATTTGAATCACTTTCCATAATAACTTCTTCAACAGAATAATAACTATACCCCGACAAACATTTTCGCACTACCTCCGCTAGTTCTTCGTAATTTAATATATTAACTTTTGATGATATTTTATCTCGTTAGTCATCTTATTATTATAAATTAGATAAAAATATATTATAGGGGGCGCTCACCAGTTATTATGTACTTCTGAGAGAGTGACGTATGTAAGGTAAAGTTGTTTGCATTTAAAACATGCACAGTGGAGAGAATGTTGGCATACCTCTATGCTACTTTGATGTAATGTGGCTAACATTTCTTAGGGTATTGTACTTTTGGAAATTGTAAATGATCTTAGCACACTGCTAAGTAAAATGACTGCTCCCTTGTGCTCCAAAAATCAGCCTGAATTTGTCTAAAGTACATTATCCTTAGCAGCTATTAAAATAGGGAAAATGAATTTTGCCAGACTAGACAATACCATCTTCTGAAAGCGCAATGAATTAATTACCAAATATATAAAATGTAAAAAAAAAAGTTGTCGGCCCGTTTTTTACAATTTACCTCTGAAGTTCAGGAAGTGAAAATGACCAAGTGGAGCTAGCACTTTTTGAAAGGTGCACATCTGGAGTAAGGCCAAGCTGTATACTCTATAACCCGTATTACACCCATCAATCATACACCAAAATAAAGGGAATTAAAGGTTCTTTGAACAGTACTTAAGATATACAAGGTCTTTTTTAAATAGCCAGTATAACCAGTGTGGAAACCCAGGGAAATTCCTTTTCTTTAAAATTCTAACCCTATGTAAAATACAAAACTGTAGAGTGCCACCTCAAAACAAATATAAAAATTTATGCAATTATTTGTCTTATTTTCATATTATTATGTATGATGTTCTGAATAAACTGGTACCTTAACATTGATTTTATGCATGAAAATAAGCTACTTATGCTTATTTTGCTCTTGCTTACATAATTTGCCATGAGGCATATTTGTGTGATTAGTGGCCTTAATTATGGGGAAATTAGAAGTCTTAGAATATAGGAATAAAGTCAAGTTAAATTTAAAACTGTTGCGTTAAGTAAAAGAAATATATAGTGAAAATGTTTCTTTTCGTTTATTTGCAATGAAATTAAAAATTAAATGATGACAAAGCAAATTTGCTTTCTTCCGTATTAAACAATAAGCTAATATGTTACCCTTTGACCTTTATGAACCTCACCTGTTCCATCCCTTTTCAAGCTGTAAAATTTATTGTTGACATCTCAGGAATAATTATGGCTAGTTTCATGTTCCTGTCTTCAGAATAACACTGGTTGCTATGTTGACAAAATGCAATGTGCATTTTTAAAATAGCTCACTTTTTATCATGGGGGTGGGGGGCTGTACCTGTTTGAGACTCTGACACTAATAAATACTGTTCTCAGGGGGGAAATACAGGAGAGTTATTCAAAAGAACTGTTTTGATGCTTGCGACTTAAATATTTCAGCCATACAATCAAAATTAAATCATTCAATAATAATACCTATGTGCTCACCAGTTATTATGTACTTTTGAGAGAGTGACGTATGTAAGGTGAAGTTGTTTGCATTTAAAACATGCACAGTGGAGAGAATGTTGGCATACCTCTGTGCTACTTTGATGTAATATGACTGACATTTCTTTGGATATTGTACTTTTGGAAATTGTAAATAATCTTAGCACACTGCTAACTAAAATGACTGCTCCCTTGTGCTCCAAAAATCAGCCTGAATTTGTCTAAAGTACACCATCCTTAGCAGCTATTAAAATAGGGAAAATGAATTTTGCCAGACTAGACAATACTAGCTTCTGAAAGCGCAATGAATTAATTACCAAATATATAAAATGTAAAAGAAAGTTATCAGCTCTTTTTTTTACCATTTACCTCTGAAGTTCAGGAAGTGAAAATGACCAAGTGGAGCTAGCACTTTTTTTTAAAAGTGCACATCTGGAGTCAGGCCAAGCTGTATACTCTATAACCCATATTACACATATCAATCATACACCAAAATAAAGGGAATTAAAGGTTCTTTGAACAGTACCTAAGATATACAAGGTCTTTTTTAGATAGCCAGTATAACCAGTGAGGAAACCCGAGGGAATTCGTTTTCTTTAAAATTTTAAACCTATGCAAAATACGAAACTGTAGAGCGCCACCATAATAATGGATTTCATGAAATGACTTCCTGATATTTACGCTGATATAATTTTACAGCAGGAGATGCTACAGTCGTAGATAAACACGACTCGGTTGATTACACAGAGGATGACATTCTATTTAACAACGACGAAGAACAAAACGAGATAGTAGATGTAGTTGATAAAAAAAAATTACAGCAGACCGTCAACCGGCAGATATAGTGTAAAATATCATATCACAAAGAAAATTTTTGAAATTTTGTTTTTCAGTAGATGAAAATCAGTCCTTTTGTCGGCTGATAAAACCCTTTTTAAACATTAAAATTCCAGACCGACAGAAAAATATAAAATTCGATTTTATATTTGTCAAGATATTTAACATAATGACGATCTCTGACGATCGCAGACAATATCTAATATCGTTATGTGAACCAATAAAATGAAAATCTGTCAAACGTAAGTACGAGGAAATCTGCAAAAACATTATTTCATAATTGGTTTGGTTGGTACCCAACTAGTAAATTTATCGCTATAACTGCGCCACTGGACAAGGCTTTTATTGCCACGCTTTTTAATTATTCGTTCGATAACGAAAACATCTTGTTCAGTTTTTGGAGTTTTTGTTCGTAAAAACTGCCAATTACAGGCTCACCTGCTAGATCCTTTAGCGCATATGTTACGGGTATTGTCATTAAAACTTTATGAACAAAAGATACTTTTTCGCTCCAGTTTGGAGCAAATCCTTTTTCACATATTTATTCGGCAGAGAAATTCTAACTTTATCACCAACTTTAAATTTATGTCTGTGGTACATGTTTTTCATTTGCAAGAATCGGATTTTTTATTGCATCATTTGGTGACATTTTTATTGATCTGTGCTTCATGTTATTATATTTATCAACAATCTGCTGTAGATTGTCAATATATTTATTTGTATTTTTAGCTGTCAAATGTTTATGTATCAGTTCGTTTAGTGTGCGATTAAATCGCTCGACGATAACGCTCTTACCTTCATTTCCTGTAACATACTTTTTTTATGTTATTTTGTTCCAAAAACTGTTGGAATTTTTCATTAAAAAACTCCGCTCCATGATCGGTCCAAATTTTATTTGGTTTTCTTTCTGTAATTCTTATTATCTGTTTTAGCGTATCAGTCATCGATGTTCCAGTTTTATCCGAAACGGGTATACTAAATGCGTATTTACTAAAAACGTCAATAACGTTAAACAAGTATTTCTTATTATCATTAAACTTAGCAAGATTTGAGATATCTACTAAATCTATTGCCCAGATATCGTCAACAGCATTTGCAACAACCTTACGTAGTGGAAACTTTATGTTTTAGGTTTATGTAATTATGATGCCAGATCATCTTACAATTCTTTTCCAAGCCCTAACTTATATTTTGTTCCTATCATTCCCTGAACTAACTTTCTATGAAATCGTTTTCTCATATTTACAGGTTTCATATCATGTAATTCATCTAGCATTATCTTATCACAGTCTGATTTTGAGTTCTCTGCACGAACGTTATCAGTACGCTCTATATCACGATAACAAATATCATGACGCATTGCTATTGCATCAAGTTGATTATAAGGCTCTTGTCCTGGTAATGGATTATCGTTTTCGCCTAACTGTTTGTCTAGTGGATTCTACGGCCCAGTCTATTTGTGTCCAGGTAATATCCAACCTCCTTTGGTCTCGGTAATTTTCCAATAAATTTGTGGATGTCAATTCCGCTGCCAATTACCTCACGGCGATTGCATGATTGACAGTATATAATAATTTTATCTTGTTCGATACAAAAATCTTTATCACAATCACAATTACATTTCATGTTATTTTATTTTTTAATCGTCGACAAAAATAGTTACCTTCGTCAATTAATCATCTACTAAAATAACTCCAGCTCCAGTTGCCGATTTCAGAAACACTTTTTTTTTCTACCACAAACAGTACAAACACTTTTTAGCATTATTTTATTTTGTTTTATCCATTGTCTCATCCTTATTCGCTGTCTTAGTTTTACATTTGAGACAGTATGTTGACATTTTTATATTTGTAAGTGTAGATAAAATTAACTGCAATCTCATCGTTTGCGTGAGAAGGTTGCTTGTCAACTTGTAAAATAAACTTCAAAAAGTCAGGATCTCTACAGTTTTCAGTCCGAGACATCTGTCGGATCAACATAATACAATAATAACCACAAGCGGATGTTCCAACCGGCTGAGCAGCAGGGAGGGTGGACCCTACAACTTTTTAGAGATCTTATTTTTGAAATTTAAGGGTTCCTACGAAGGCTGAAAAAAAGTTTTTGCCTTAATAATGAAAACTTCTCTAATTGACCAGATTTTTTCACGTACTGGTCACTACGCGTATGTCGTCCACCCTCCCTGCTGCTATGGTTTTTATCCAAAAATTGTATCAAGTCCGTTACGATATCTTGACCTCGGATCATGTAAATTTATTGTTACAAAACCAAAGGAAGCAGCTTGTGCTTTTGAAAAGAAATTTTTAAATTTGTTCATGTCCATGTCCCCAGAACACCAAGTATAATAAATATTTTGCAGCGTATGATTATCAACTCCGTTGAACATAACTAAAATGTTACAGTTATCCCTGATTACTTTTGGAATTTGTGTATAACGCTGTGTAACATAAATCATGTCTGTGTTTTTGTGACGGCCTCGTGAAAATATTCTAGCTGGATTTGATTGTTTGTCCAGCATAACATCATCATACGCTACTAAATTATTAATGAATCCATCCAGATCATCTACAGATGGCGCTTCATCAATATCAGTAATAAAGTCTATGACACTGTCTTCATGCAACAATTTTGCGTTTTCATTAAAATCTTTAAGTACTTCGTAACATCGCTGATCATCTACTGATGGCGCTATCAAATATAATTTATCCCACTTGAGCCATCTCATTATCAGATTGAGCAATAATTGCGTCTTTCCACTTCCGGACGGACCTATTATAATCATTCTGATAGAATTCGGTAACGCTGGATGGTGCTTTACTGGCTCTTGTTTTCGTGTTGCAGAAAAGTCAATTATATCCATATAATTAATAATATGAGTCTATATTGTGTTCGATGCAGAGCACCTACCGATACTACTGAATTAACGACAATGACAACAACAAATAAAAGACGAGCACTTACAGGCAAGTGTGTGAAATGTGGTACCAAGAAATATAAATTTATTCCAACAAAGACAGGTGGGGGTGATATTGCTGCTTCGTTAGGAAAATTACCAGGAACTCCATGGGCTAAATACCCTGGTGAGAAACATTTACCTGGATATAATTATTGTGGTCCAGGAACTCGACTTGATATCAGACTCGATAACCAAGATCAACCAAAACCAGGAGAGTATCCAGTAAATAAGATTGATCAAGCATGTCACGTTCATGATGTCGCGTATAAAAATAAAGATTTGCAACACCGACATCTCGCAGATGTGAAATTGATTCACGCGTTAAATTCTATACCTAATAAATCTCTCAGAGAATCTCTCGCTAGTTTTCTAGTAAAAACTGCTATGAAAGGTAAACTAGTGCTAGGGGCTGGTAATTAATTATATAACTATCATAATGGAATCTGTTTATTATTCCCCGAGAGGATTCTGGAGAGGTAAAGCAGCGATTAGTAACTCGCCGAAGCAGCAAAAGTTTCACGTAATGTTGCTGCATCATGGTTAGCACGACAGGCAATATGGCAAATCTTCCTAAGTCCACCTAAAAGAATTCAGTATGCGCATTTTGATGTTAGCGTTCCTAATGAAGTTCATCAAGCGGATATACTGTTTTTACCACATGATACTGTTAAAACACGTGGACGAAAATCACGCACGTACAAATACGCATTGACTGTTGTTGACATTGCTAGTAGATATAAAGAAGTGGAGCCGCTATCAACAAAAACAGCATCTGAAGTTGCATCTGCGTTTGAGCGAATTTATCGACGTGGTGGTCTACGATGGCCACAGTTATTACAAGTTGATCCTGGCAAAGAATTTCTTGGCGCAGTATTATCTTTGATGAAGCGACATAACGTTAAAATCAGACGAGGACATACCGAAATTCATCGTGATCAAGCAATTGTTGAACGATTTAATCGAACTCTTGCTGAGCGGTTATTCGGATATCAATACGCAAAGGAAATATCTACTGACTTTAAGTCGGGTGAGCGATCTCGTGAATGGGTTGCAAGGTTACCAAGTGTGATATCTGCGCTAAATAATGAAATTACTCGTGCAATTTCCATGAAACCTTCTAATGCAATAACAAAAAAATATATACCACGTAGCGATAACGTACAACGCCGTGAACAACCAGTATTAGGTAATGTAACTGTGAGATATTTATATGAACCTGGCGAAGTTGAAGGTGGTAAAAAAGAGCAACCGATCCTATCTGGAGCGTGACTACACATAAAATTTCTGCGTGGTTAGATCCACTGGTAGACCTCCAATCTACAGTCTAGATTCTACAGCCCCTCAACGTGGATTTGTACGTGAACAATTACAAGTAATTCCTGAGGATACGCAATTACCACCAAGCTCAATTTTGTAAACGTCCAGAACCTCGACGTCGATTACACTCAAGACAGGTCAGCATCACATTATCATGTGTATGACCGAGATCACTATTAATTCTGTCTACGGTAAATTGTCTTGGATTAAAACACTGCCATGACATATTACAATTGCAACTTGCGCAATGATTATTCTGTTGTTGCCTTAATGTTATAATAAATTCAGCATCAAGATCAAAGTCACGCTTATTTTTTTTTTTGTCACACTGTTTATAGCTGACTAATTTTTTACTGATATCGACATTGTTAGTGATTTCTTCAGTTATTACGTAATCTACAATAACCCTACGCAGTTGCGATATTCTCCTGACTCGAGATACGGCGAGATAGACTAAATTCGACCATTCAATACGATCATCTACAATCCAGATTCTAGTATCAGTTATAGTTAATCCCTGCGACGAATGAATCGTTATAGCGTATCCTAGCGTCCATGGCGATTTATCCATGTTCAACGCGCTCTCAACAACATAAACAGCAACCAACACGATATCATTCAAAACAAGATTCTGTACCCTTGGTGGAACCAAGTCACCTGGTATTTCAACTTCAATATTTTGTCGTCGAGTATCTGATGGGCGATAACACAAAGGTACATGTAGATCCGGAAACTTTTCTTTATGTAACGTAAATAATTTCTTTTGCAGTTCATCACGAACTATCTTTCTACTTGCGACTATCAAATCAGCAGGTCTCCATAAAATCCAAAAATCATTCATAGAAGTTTCTGCAATTACTTTACGCAGTATCTCGCATTGTATTTGATCTGGCTGCAGTCTGATTAATCTTTTAAGTTCTTTCAGCGGTTCATCAATAGCTCTATGGTCATCATGTATTTCTTCATAATAATCTACAAATGTTTTCAACCATTCATGTGGAGACTGTCCAACAAAGGGTGGTGGTTGACCATGATCGCCACACATAATCACAGCAATATTCTTTGTCAATAACCATTCAAGAAATGTTTTTAGTGTTTCTAACGACACCGTGCATATCTCGTCCCATATAATATACGTGGGTATATATTTTTCACCCATCCGCGATGGAGTCCATGTATCTCCGCACCATCTAAAGAAACTGTGATATGTACATGATTTTACTCCTCGTTGCTTTATTTCTCTAGCAAGTTTATGTGTAGGTGTCAAAACAATTATATCTGAGTTATTATTCATAAATAAATTAATCGCACGAGTTGTTTTACCTGAACCTCCACACCCATTAAGATAAACGGTCTTATGTCTAGATACAGGATCGTACACAGATGGTGCAGATGACTTTGATATTTGATTATTATTTTTGTAATATGTCTCCGCAATTTCAACATCGGTAGATTCAGAATAACTAAGTATATTTTCTTGTTTTATCCTCCATGTCCCCCATTCACCATTACCGAGTTTTAATAAATCTTTATATTTTTTGTGTACATAAAATGAATCCGTAGCGACTCTGACAGCGTGACGAGGAAATTTATTTATCATCGATAATAGATTTATCGAAACATACGCTAGCATCGAAGATCTTAAATGAGTAAACTGCGGTGACTCGCCATCAGTATAGCTCACAATGGTACCTAGTTTTGTTTCATTTGATAAATAAGCATTACATCGGATTATAAATGTGTTTTTCTCCATCGTATCAGCGATTATAAAATCGAGTTCAGCATCGTCCATAATCAATCTTGTACACGCTCGTTTATGATCATGTGATCCTCCTTGAGTAAACTTACCGATTATTTTTCTGCCGAGATCTTTTGCAAGTTTCTTATCGTGTTTAGCATCAAATACATCAGGTTCTGGCAACCAAACTTGTTTCTGTAAACTATACGATATAATCGCTTCAGTTACTCTCAACGATATTAAAAATCCAGCATCAAGCATATATCGCAATAGTACTATCGGAACCCAACGTCGCTCTGAAAAATGTTTTCCGAACCAAGTATAAGTAATCGCATGGAGATCTTCTCTAAACTCGAATGATTCTACTTGAGCAAATCCTGTTAAGTCAAAATCTGGTCCTTGGGGAAGGGGTCCGTTTATTGCAACCCTTGTCATGTCATGTGTAGGATGTCCGAATCTCTTAAAGTATTTAGAACATGCTCCATATCCAAGAAAACTCCCAGGATAACATGCTACCACATCAACCGAGATAACATCATTGTAATCGTATTTGGTGTTCCATAATCCACCGTGCCCATATTCTATACAACTTTTCTTGACATCTTCAAGAAATTCCGATCGTGTCGTTTTCCATGAATTTTTCTCCTGAGCGAAATGAGCAGCGACTGACGGAACAGTAAAACAGTTATTCAATAATTGTCTAACTATGACATCATCAGAGGTATATTCACGCCAAAGGCGTTGCGCAAGATGTTCCATTTCCTCATGGAGAGATTCTGTACGATAAATATCACCATTAGGTCGTACAAATTGATCGTAATGATTATATTCCGAACTCTGAAATAACCAAACAGAAACAGGATCGGTTTTACTAATATTCTTGATAAAATCAAAGATATCACCGTCATAAAATTTAACCTTTCTATCTCGTGGAAATATTGTTACTGCAGCAGTCCATGCGTGCGCGTTATGATCAATAATATCTATCGGAGTTCCATTTTTTATATATTTCGGTTTGTACAAAATCTCTCCGGTTAATGTTTTTACTGCTATTGGAAATCTTAATTTCTTCTCTAGCTCAGCAACGTCGCTGATAGACGCTCCGGTATCTTTAACCGACTCTGCCCATGCATTTATTTTTTTAGTCTTAAATCAGTTAAACCATTACCACGTATCGCGTTTGTAAAGTGTTCTGTAACTCGCTCAGCTACGCAATTTATCCTCGTTGATGCTGTCAAGGATGACAATTTCATCGGTTTGAGATCTCCAACATCAGGTTTATTATTCAGCGGAAATATTCCATAGACAACCGCAGTTACAGGGTACGATCGCTCATAATACGGTTTATCTATGCCAGTTAGTATTCCTGGTTTAGATTTATTACTTAAGAAGATATTATTTCCTGACTGTACGCGGACGGGATCGCGCTTGTCACGAATAATCCAAATATCTTCTTCCGTATTTACAATAAATTTTATTAAAATAAAATATTTGTGATTATCAAGGTGGTTAATGATTACTCTTCCTCGTTTGTCATTCATCGTATTAGAAATATTTTCAACTCTGAATGTTGACCATGCATGAACTGCACCATCGTCACGAAATTCCTTCTTGGCCTCACGGATACGTTTAGTTATATCCGCATTCGTTAAAGCTAGATCTTGCATCGAAATACTAAGTTTATACTCGGGTAGTCTGTCAAGATCGAATCTGGTTGCGTAGGGTTCAATTGCGGATAATTCTTCCATATTATAATTAAGGCAAATATATATTTAATTGAATATTAATCTTTTGTATATGATTCAACCAAATCAATGTCACTGGCTAAAAATTGGTTATACGTCTCCGTGTAACAGAACATGCGTGAATGAATATTGTAGTTATCATATGCAATGCGTCAGAAATGGGAGTCTAGGACCAAAACCGTGTATTGTGTGTAGTGCTGGAGTGCGAGGAAAGACTCAACTGTGTGCGCAATGCGGTGGTAAAAAGTACAGAGAGCTGAAACGATATTACGATAAAAAATATAATGCTGACTCTCCTATAAAAACCGAAGAAGATTATCTGGCTAGATTTTCAAAAAACAATGATTTAGACAAATAAATATTATATATATTAATGGAACAAAATGAGTTTGTTTCACATCCAATCATTACTAATTATGAAGCTTCTCTAGAAGGTGTGATTAGAAACTGCAGATTGAAAAAACCAGTCGGTAGTATTGATAATACTGGTTATCTTAGATTTACTGCTAATGGCAAGAAAAAAAGATATTTATCTCATATATTTACCTACGAGTGTTATTTTGGAATAATCAAAGATGGATATGTAGTTGATCACATCAATGGTGATAAGCTTGATAATTCGATTTCCAATTTACGAGTTACTACGCAGAGTCAAAATTGTAAATTCGGAAACACAGGAAGATGTAAATTATACAGAAAGAGAGCTATTAAATCCGTAAATACAGAGACTGGGGAAGAAATTAGTTTTGAATCAATTAATTCTGCTGCCAAATACTTTGACATAGTACCACGATCGGTACAATTTGTCGCAGAAAATATACAAAAATCTACCTTTTCCAAAAGATTTACACAAAAAATAAGATTTCAATACGTTTAGTCTACCGTATTTTTAATGTTACCAAATGATTACTTGATACCTACTGAAATATAATGGTTGGGATACAATATGAGGTATCCACAATGCGAAACATATCCAAATCTATGATATCTACTGAAACATGATGGTTATGTTAGTTTTCCCAAGGATTTTGTTTAGCTATTATCACAGTCCCTGACTCTGTCAGGGGTCCATCATTATCGCTGTCATTTTCACTCGTATTTTCACTCGTATTTTCACAATGCTCTCTTAATTGTCTTATACGAAAATTCATAATCTTTCTCTGTTCGTATTCATGAGATAATTCTAGCTTGATTTTGTCAATAGAGTTTGAGAGTGGCACAAACAATTTTACTTGATCATCAGTGACAGTTGCCAGTGACTTTAACATTCCTTGCTGGATAATTTTCATGAATGTATAATCAGCGGATAGCGTAAATCTGTTCTCGTTCTTTCGTTGTTGTGATGAGTCAATGACATTGATATTTTCAAAATTCATTATATAATAAGTGTTTATTTAATATAAAAAAAATATTAGCCCCCATGACTTTTTTTGTCAGGGAGCTGTTTTTTGTGTGATATATGGTTATATACAATGATGATAATGGTTATATACAATGAAGGTGATTATGATTATATACAATGATGATAATGGTTATATACAATGAAGGTGATTATGATCATATACGATGATGATAATGGTTATATACAATGAAGGTGATTATGATATATACA
>JAECUM010023918.1:0-38056 GCA_016617855.1 Megalonaias nervosa | reverse complement strand
ATTTTTTTATTCATGAAGAACTCATTTCACTTGGTAGTCTTGCTATCTTTGATCATATTTGTGAATAAGTAGACTAATTTGAGGCAGTTTAATTACATTAGTTACACAATAATATTTATAAAAGTGTTTGATTGATCAGTCAAAATGAGTTGACCTGACACAGGACCATGAATGCTAGCTCTTGCACATTCAAATTAGGATTAGCATGCCTTGTAACATTTCTTGTATTCCACCCCATTTGATTGATTGGATACAAAAGATGTAATTAACATGATAAAACAATGCAGGACTGCTTTTAAGTGAGTGTAACAATTCAGCAAAATACCTCTGCAAGTCAAAGATCAAACACAGTTGGTACTTAATTAGGTTCTCACAAAAATGCTCGCAGACAGAGCTGTATGGTAGATTGACACTTTTCATGTTTGAATACAAGAGGGCATATTGCATTTATGATGATTACACTGAAACTTAATTAAAAATTAGAACTGAAATATGAATTTTACTTGGTAGACTTATTTAATTGGTATTTATTTATTAAAGTGTTGTCACCAGTAGGAATTAGTGACATTTTATTTGACAAAAATTTTATTCAATATTGTTATTTACAGTGTACTGAGAATGTTGATTGGAAGATTTCTTGTAATATATGGTTTATTGTTAAAAGTTGATATTTTCATGATGTTGATCAAAATTTTCTGGTACATACACTGTTTTTCTACAATAAAACAAGTGATATATCAAAGTTTCATTTACCAATTTTGATCACAATTTTCTGCAAGTTGAACAAATTGGGGCCACAATTTTGTGTATGTAAAAATTAGGATCCATTCCAGACCTCATGTTATCAATGGGTTCATGAGTTATCCAGGTGTGAGTTGTTGATGGAGTGGTATACTGAATTGAAATTTTTTATAAATCAGCATGTTCTTCATACTTGGCAAAATATGTGGAATGAAAACTCCACAAACTGAAGGACATCAATCCCATTATTGGAGTGTGGCAACTTTTGTATAGAACAAATTGTAGAAATCAGGTGGTTTTGTGTGGATTTCATATTGTACACACATACCTGACTCATGCATACCTTCTGAAGGGTGAACTTTGACCAGAATGCATACCATGCCAGTGTCTATTTATAGTGGAGCACATTTTTGTCAAATTTGTTGCTTTCCAACCAGTGAGACAGAAGTATTTTGATATGAACTGCATGAAGAAACTGTATGAGGACTTGCCACCTGAGAAAATCTTGGACTTTTTCAGGGAATGCAGTTTATACAACAAATTGTAACCATGTTTCAAGGATTTTACATGTTATATACATTTTATAGACTTTTAACATTGTTGTGTTTTATATTTTATATTATTCTATTTAATATTTATATATATTTGGAAGGGTTTGTCTTCCAAAAATTTGGAGGAGTTCATGTTTGTTTGTGCTGAGGTACCATAAAACATACATACATGCATACATACATAAATACGTACATACATACATACATACATACATATGATCCAGTGGCCTAGTGGCTAGAGCGTCTGCCTTGGATGTGGGAGGTTGTAGGTTAGAACCTCTGCCGAATTATACCAAAGACTTTTAAAAATGGTACTTACAGCTGCCTCGCTTAGATCTCGGCATTAAAAGGTTAGTATTAGGACTGGTCGGCCTGCTGTTAGAATATTGTGACTGGGTGGGACATGATGCTACATGTCTGCAGCATGATTCCCCATTGCTGGACATCACTATAAACTGCCACACTGCAGACATCACTATAAACTGCCACACTGCAGAAATCAAACACACACTCAAACGCATACATACATACATACATACATACATACATACATACATACATACATATATACAGTCTGATTGATGATGTATGTAGGACTTTTGTTCACTCTCTCTTACTTTTGTTTAATTTTGTGTAATAACTTCATCTTAAACCTGTTGATAAATTGTCCAGAGCTGAGTTAGATTTGATTTATTTCTTCAAGGATTAAGGAGTTGTTAACCAGCACTGTGAAGGTGCCTAACATGTTTAATTTCATCGAACTGCATAAGAGTGATCAATGATTTGAGTAGGACTGCTTCAATTAATTGGTCAATCATTGGTCTTTTTCAGTGAAATGGCTGATTACAATTTCTGTACTCAATATTGATCAGAATTAAGTTTTGCACCACTTCTTGTGTTTCAGATTTAAGGCTTTGGTTTGGCAAAACATCATGTAGGCAAATTCATCAATCATTAAGGACTCATTGATTGGTTTGAAGTAACTGATAAAGTGGCAATGAAAATAAACTGTTATAGCTTTGATTACAAGAAACAAAGCAGACCCACATCTGCTTACATGTTATGTGGGTGGCACAGGTGGGTTTCCTCTGTTTGCAGGTTGTAGCTTGTTAATCTGCTATGTTAGAACAATGAGTTCTTCAGAGATATCAGACAACATATGAGTCTGCTCACTGAGTTCACCAGAGAAATCAAACATAATACATTGTGTGCTATTCCAAAACACAGAGTTCTTCAGAGATATAACACTGCATACATGCTTCTGGGTCTGCTCACAGAGGACAACATGCACAACAACACCCTCTTTATTATATACCCTAGCTATGAATTAGCATCAGTTCCTTACACTAATATTCAAATAAAGATGCTCTTAACAATTAAAAATTAATTTGTTTTGTATATATCTCTCAAATTCCAAATACTTAGATGATGCCATAATGTTAAAAGTTGGATGGTACTGTAATGTTAAAAGCTGAATGGTTCTATAAAAATTTCTTAAACTGGATAGTTTGCTTAATGTTAATAGTTGGATGATATCTTAGTGTTAAAAGTTGGATGGTGCTGTAATGTGATAATAAATATCCTTATGGACAGCATCTACCACTTGAATATGACTTTTACCAGAAGTTAATGTTTATTATGTCTTAAATCCATGGCTCAAGACCAAAGTGTTTAGTAACGGAAATACTGATATATGATGCTGATATCCTTTTTTTTTCAGTAGAGAGGCTGACAGATTGGGGTTTACTGTCATTCCATTTTTCTGTGGACATGGGATAGGCTCATATTTTCATGGACCTCCAGATATTTATCATATTGGTGAGTTTCTCATTGAGAGATCTAGGTTCCCTAGGGTTTGTATGTCACAGTGATAGCCTTTTTTATCTCCTCTTTCTGGTAATTAATTGTCCTTATGCTGACATGTAAGTTGGGAAAAGCCAAGTGATAACAATAAAAAGAGATGCTCACGGGGTACGCTGTTACATGGAAAGCGGTTATACAAAAGATCTCCTTCAAATTAGTTTCATTTGAAACTGTACTCTATACAGTATACAATTTATATTCAGCTTTTCATCCTTAAGGTGCTTGTAACAGCATAAGTCAAGCCGTTAGAAATATTGTAGCACTGGTCGTGATGTATTTTTTCGTAACGGTTTGCACATCTGGTTTCTTTGGCTTGACAAGAATGGTTGTTAAACTAAATTTGATTGGCACATTGGGCCCCGTAACAAGCATTCTGTTGTAGTTTGAACCTTGCATCAAGGAAGTGTGCATTTATTATATGGGCTGTCTAGAAGACCAAAATGACTGATTCCCAGCATGGTTCATCTTTAGATGACAATTTCGTTTGGCAAATACTGGCTGATCATAGTGATGAAGGCAGTTTATTTTAAAATTAGGAAGCATAGCAGATTATTGGAGCTGGGAAAGTGTCAATGGAGATACCAGTGAGTGACTTTGAACCCAAAAATAGTGTTAAATATGAGACTGATGTACATGATGGATGTATAAAATCAGATAGCATGCCAGTCAACCCCTTATTTCAGCTCTATTTAGAAATTAAATGTAGAAAAGGCAGATAAAGAAGATGAATTAAAATACATACAATTTAAAAGTAGAGTGCAATTTTCATTTCTTTTCTCATCACAATTTAGCCCAGTTTGATCATGTGCTACAAACCATATAGTCCTAGCATAAAGGTTATGATTAGTCTAGTAAATAAGAATCTAAAAATGAAATTAAGAAGTAAAGATATTTATTTGATCAAAATGCCTCTGTTTGAACAATTTACTCATTGGCATTAATGGACTTAAAATCCTAGTACAGCATTATCCATAATAATAATAATTATCCATTATCCAATAGTAAATCTGGCATAGTAGTCAGTAGAGTGCTAATTCAAGAAAGTTTAACTAAATTGGCAGAGCTTACGTTATTGAAAAATCTTATTTTGGAGCAGAAGTATCCAAAAAACAATACCAGTGAACTGTGGAAAATTGCACATGACAACCATAAAAAATAGTTTTCAGACTTTTTCCAGCTGATTAAGCTAGATATGTACATGTCATTTCAGAAAGCAGATTGTGTGATGTGATTTGGCTTTTTAACGTAGCTTTAACAATTTTTCAGTCATTTCGCTATGATGTCTGCAGTGTGGCAGTTTATAGTGATGTCTAGCACTGGGGCATCATGCTGCAGACATATAGCATGATGTCCCACCCAGTCACATTTTATCCTGACACCAGGCCAACCAGTCCTAATACTAACCTCTTAATGCTGAGCGCTAAGCAAGGCAGCTGTTAGTACCATTTTTGTAAGTCTTTGGTATGACTTGGCCTGGGATCAAACCCACGACCTCCCGCATCCAAGACAGACACTCTAACCACTAGGCCACTGGAGCGGTCTCAGATTGTATAAGGGGTTTCTTGATACAGAACAAGATTCAATCACAGATAAGAAACAGATTAAGCTCAGAAACAATCAACAGATTAAGCTCAGAAACAATCAACAGATTAAGCTCAGAAACAATCAACAGATTAATGCTTATATATCTAGAAGCAACATCTTTGAAGATTGGGATTTCAGTAGGGGCTTTACAAAGCGGAGCAGAAAGAAAGAGATGGATATTAAAGTGTTTTGTAAGTACTGAACTATGACCATTTCCTCCTCCCCTCCCCATTTTTCTTCTACTCCCCCCCTTACTTTTGTGACTAGGGGGGTTGGGGTGGAATCACCCCATATGATAAAATCCTGCAAGCGTCTCTGAATAAATACAACAATTGTCAACATAATTCATTAAAATGTACTACATGCACACAGTGATCTGTTGTTGTTTACGCAGTTTGTTTCATATTTATTGTAACAGAAAAAGTCAAATATTTGCTTTGCCACATATTCCAGTGTAAAATTTTGATCAAGGGAATACTCGTAAATCATATAAAATTTGCATTTAAAGTTAACATCAGGATTAATGATTGTCATATTAGGTTGTCAATGCTGTTGATTGCTACTATTTTATTAGTTTTACTGGTCAAAGTCCAGAAGAACGTATGCGATGGCCTATTTTTTGTCTTTTGTACAGTTTTCCGTCTTCTTGTTAGTACAAGTTTATTATCACCACTTCTGAAACTACTTGGAGGATTGCCTTGAAACTGTACAGTTCCCAAAATCTAGTTGGTCTTAAACAAAAAGGTGTCACTGAGACATCCAATATGGCTGCCACAACAGACATTTGGAAAATCATGAATGGATGGTTCATATCAGCATGGTGTTTTCATTAAAAAATTTCTTATGATGTCAAGTTGATGCTGATGAAAATGGGACCAATTTGACATATCTTGAAATTCATGTTATTGCTACTCCTAATCAGAGAAATTCATATCAACAAGAGGTTTGTTTATGGTATCTAGTTCATTCTAAATGAAAATGATACCAATTTAGCATCCTGTATGGCCACCATGGTGGTCATTTTGAAAATCTTGTTATCATTACTCCTCCTGAATTGCCATATTTACATGGGTTTTCACAAAATAAATCTGTGATGATATTTAGTAGGTTCTGAATGAAAATGTTTCCAGTTTACTTACAATATGGCTGCCATGATGGATATCTTGAAAATTTTATTATTGCTACTCCTTCTTGTGAGATTGACAGGGTTTTCACCAAAAGACTGGTAATGATCTCTCATTGCCTGGTAATCCTTAATGAGAATGTTGTCAACTGCAGCCAGTATGGTTACCACAGTGACCAGTTTCAAAATTTTCTTGTTGCTCAAGAATATCGGATGTGGTTTCAATAATGAGTAATTCAAACAAAGAAATGGTCTTTTCTTGGATTCCTGGAAAATTTTTTGGCCAATAGAGCACCCTTTCAGGAATTCTAGTTTATTAATTTACAGAAGAAAACTGCATATTTTGTTTTTTTTTGCATAATTTACCTTCATAATTGATATTTGTGTCATATTTCAGGCCAAGGTTGTAGAGGGTGAATGTAAAAAGAATTTACTTTTATAATTGCCCTTTGTGTCATGTTTCAGGACAAGTCTGTATACAGTAAATGTGGCTTTCTTGATCAGTCATATTATAATAAATTATTTACAGGTTAACTTCTTTATGCATTATAAATCATCTTATGTATTGTTTTATTGTCTGTAATTTTCAGCACATGAAGATAATGCCATCATGCTTGAAGGAATGACTTTTACAATTGGTAAGTTTGGATAATATGTATCTCGTGTTGTAAAAGGTGAATCATGCCATCTTGAATATGTAGGATCTTACATGGATCATAATTTCAAATTAAATGCATGAAATGAATCAAGTAATATTAATCTTTTGCAAGCCATGGCAAGCAAAAGATATAAATTATTCCACAAATTTTTTATCTCTATTGGTCATAGACAAGAACAGCTATAGGATGATCTGTTTTCTGTTGTCCAATATCCATTCACTAGGCTAAAATTTATTATTGCTACTCCTCCTAAACTACTTGGAGAATTGCAATGAAACTTTACACACACATTTATCCCATGGTCTAGTTGGTTCTAGATGAAAATGGTGTTGCTTGCACATCCAATAAAAATTTTGATGGTATCTCCTATTATATAGCACAGAACATGTCCAAAATTTTTTATCACTTCTTCTCCTGAATGGATGCTTATAGGAACATAGAGTTTTCACTAAAAGACTTCTAACAATGCCACAGCAGCCATCTTGAAAATCTTTGCTATTCCTCACAAATGGATGGTCATATCAGTATGGAGTTTTCACTAAAAGATGTGATGTCAACTTGGTTCAAAATGATAATGGTGCTGATCTAAAGTCCAATATGGCCACCATTGCAGCCATCTTGAAAATAAGTCATATTGCAACTCCTCTTGAACAGAAAGTCATGTTGACCTGGGGTTTTCACAAAATAGAATTCTTACGATGTCTAATTATTCTTAAATGAACATGGTACCAATCTGACATTTATTATGGCCACCACAGCAGCCATCTAGAAAATCTTTTTATTGCTACTTCTCCTGAGCAGAAAGGGGTTGTTGATATGGGGTTGTTGATATGGGGTTTCACCAAAAGACTTCTTATGATGTCTACTTAGTTCTAAATGAAAATGGTGCTGACCAGGGGTCTAGTATGACTGCCTCAAGCCAGTTTGAAAATCTTGTTCTCACTACTTTTCCTGAATTAATGGTCATATCATCATCAGAGTTTTCACCAAAAGACATCTTGCAATGTTTTGTTGGTCTTGAAGTAAATTGGTGCTGATGTGACATCCACTACGTGGCCATTTTGAATATCATTTCACTACTCCACTTAAAGGGAAAGTCATTTTGACATGTGGCTTTCATTGGAATAGTTTTTATGGTGTCTGCTTGGTCCTAAATGAGAATTACTAATCTTTAACATGGCCACCTTAATAGCTGCCTTGAAAATAGTGTTATCTCTACTTCCAAATGGACAGTTATATCAACATGGTGTTTTCACCAATAGACTTTTTTTGATAACTGTTCAGTCCTGAATGAAAACGGTGCCAATGTACATCCAGTATGGCAGCTGGCTGTCATGAAAATTTTACTCTCTCTGAATGGATAATCATTCTGACATGGGGTTTTGACCAAAAGACTTCTAATGATGTCTATCTGTCCTAATGAAAATGGAGTCAATCTTTCATCCAATACATCCATCACAGCAGCTAATTTTAAAGTCTTGTTATCGCAGAAGAATATCAGAGATGGTTTCAACACTCAGTGGTTAAAATGAAGAAATGGTCTTATCTTGGATTCCTAGATATTCATTTGGTGGATTAGATCAGCACTCCCTTCAAGAGACTCTTGTTGAAACTTTTGAGTTAGCACAGATTAAAATTACAGAAATTATTTGAACAAAATATTGTTTTGAAATTAATACATTTAGATGATTTAGATGGTCATTACGCTTTTGATGCACATGACATCATTTGTGACATCATAGGATCTTATTACAGTTGTAACCTATAGAAAAATTATGATATTGCTCTTTTTTTCACCTGTTAAAGTGGTCATGTGATAAAGCTTATTATGAGTAATTCTCTCATAATATCAATTACAAATGACATCATCAGCTCTTATATGCAGTTGAAAATCTGCACGCAGAAAAGTATAGTGATACCCTAGTTAAAATATACATGTATGGGCTGTGTTTTTAGATGCTCCACAGTTTGTAAGTTGGATTTGCTTCTTGGGGCAATGGTAATGGGCAAAGAATGAGGTGGTATGATAATTCATAAAAGTACAGTGACATGCACCATTACTGCAGATATATATATTATGTTGTGTGCTATATAATAGGGGATACAATCAAAATTTTTACGTTAATTATAGAGTGAAATTACATGAAATATTTGCATTTTTTTATGGGACAGGAGATTTTTCAGGTTTGGTCTCATCCTTTTGGTCTAGCTTATATTCCCAGAGCATACAACAGGGGGATGGGTATAAAAATGGCTTATTTAAGATCATGTGACCTTATGAGGAATCTGCCTCTCTCTTTGTGAAATGATGACAAGGCCAAATCTCCAATTAGGAGAAGTTGGATCTTATTCGTTCTCAGAATTTTGCTTAAATGGGGATGAATTTTCTTGCCTGTTGAGGAACAGTCCTTTTTCCTTAGGACAGAATCTGACAAATAGACCCTCTTTCTGCAAGACTGGACAAGAAGACATCATTGCTTGTTGCTACCTGTCTTTTCTGGGGACTTTCAATATGGCAGCAGACTTGGTTTCCTTAGGAAGGCTACATACACAGCCCATCCAGTTCTTACCTGAGTGAACTGGAAATCTGACAAGGATCTTCTGTCTGCTTGGATCCCCTTAGTATCTAATTTCATCACGATCCGAGTTTGTATGAAAATCATGTCAAGTTTACGATCACAGAGCTTCACCAGCACCTTAGATTCAGGTGGGAGAGCAGCTCACCTAGAGCACAAGGGAGCAGTCTTGCAGGGCTTGTGGTCTTGGGAAGACTATTCCCGTCACATCATAATCTAGAAATACAGGCTGTTTTACTAACATTTCAAAGATACATCAACTGCATAAGACGCCACTGCATTATGGTCACCACAGACAACACATCAGTCACAGTGTACCTCAAATGCTAAAGGGACACTCATACCCCTACCCTTTCTGTCTACTTTAAAGTGTTGGAACCTCCTCCATTGGATAGGTTGGTTGAGATCACTGTCAAATCTGCTCCATTCTGGCAGACAGCTTGTCCAGAGTAGATAATAAGTCTTCTCTTAATGGTTTCCATGCCATTTGTTAGCAGAGACACTTTTTTGTTTGTGTGGAAGGGCAAGGGTAAACTTGTTTACAACGAAACTGAACAACAAACTCATTAATTTTGCTTCTCAAGAACAGAGAGCATGGGTGGTGGACACATTCAGTCTGAGGTGGGATCAACTGTATGTTAGTGCCTTTCCACCTTTCAGAGAAATCCCATAGGTCTTCATAGAATCCAGACCTCCAATACAGGGCTCTTCCTGGTCACTCCCCTGTGACTTCAGTGATCGTGATTCATCCATCTTGATGACCTGTTGTGTCACTATCCCAGGGAAGTACACAGAGGAGGGGTCTGTTATCAGAACAAATGGCACTTAATGCACATAACTCCTCAAATCCTCAACCTTTACGTCTGATTCATCTCAAATGATCTATCCACCAAGACAACTATCCAACAAAGGATGCAGAATGCATCACTTAAGAGTTCAATGCAGTCAGCTTCCAAGGTTTATGATCCCATGTGTAGAAGTTTCTGTGATTTTTGCAGTAGGAAATATATTGATCTTGTTGCCCGCTTTTCTTTTTCTCTTCAAAAAGAAAAGATTGTTCACTATCCCATTAAAGGTTACAGGGCAGCCCTCTCCAACACTCTTAAGTTCTCTCTGGGGTCTGTTATAGGGTTGAAGTGACATTTTTCAGAGCTGATTAGGTACTTGTCTCTTGCTTGTCAATGCCAAGGTGGAACTTCTTGTGTTTCTTTGGTTGCTATCAAAACCAACTTATGAATAATCGAATGAAGCTTACCCTTAAATTTGTATTCCTCTTTTTAAAGGTGTGAAATTCATTCTTTGTCAGCTATTTACATTTCAAAGGTAAATATGATTTGGTTTCTCTTCTTTGCCAACAGGAGTTTCTAGCCAAAAATTGGCTACCTTTGGTAATTCCTGTTCCTACTGAAATCTCCAGTCTGTGCTGGGGATGATTAACATAGACTCTTACCCAGTTAGAGTTTTACAGTTCTATTTATTTAAATTAAAGGGGAAAGAAACATTTTTTTTTCTCCTTTTAAAGAGCATCTCAGTTTCTCACAGTGAGAGAGAGAGATCTCATGAAAATCAATGTCCATGAAATCAGGGTTATTGTTGCATCTTGTTCCTTTTCTAGTCATTCCGTTGGATAATATTGTGAAAGTCTCCTTCTGGCATTCTCGCTTCATTTTCAAGTCATTGTATCTTTGATCAGTTGTCGACCAATGCTTTTAATATTTGTGAGTGTGTGTGATTTGGATTTTTTGACAGAGCTTTAAAAAAATTTCAGTCATATCGCTATGATGTCTGCAGTGTAGCAGTTTATAGTGATGTCTAGCACTGGGGCATCATGCCGCAGACATGTAGCATGATGTTCCATCCAGTCACATTATCCTGACACCAGGCCGACCAGTCCTAACACTAACCTGTTAATGCTGAGCGTCAAGCGAGGCAGCTGTTAGTACAATTTTTATAAGTCTTTGGTTTGACTTGGCCGGGGATCGAACCCACGACCTCCTGCATCCGAGGCGGATGCTCTAACCACTAGGCCACGGAGCGGTCTTTTAATATTTGTACTTTAGGTTCTAATATATCAGCCCAACAAGTTCTCAAGCCATCCTTCTGACATCAACAGTTAGATCACTTGATACCTATCCTAGGCCATCAGCCTCTGACAGGGCTTACAATTCAGCAATGCAATAATAGCTGGTATAGTATTTTGAGGAGTACAAACTAATCTTAGTTATGCAGTACTTACTTGCTACTGTTGCACCATTTCCTCTTCACTCCACAATTCTGATGTCCTTCAGTCTCCATCCAAGTAAAAAAGGATGATATTCTGAGTGTTGGGCATAGACTAAGATATCAGACTGGGTTTGTGTTGTTCGAAGTTTGGAATCTCCTCCATTGAACAGTTTGATCATATGTTGTGTCATTTATTCTAGACTGTCATTTTACTGATTGGCGGAGGGAATGATGTCTTTGGACTGGGAATTAGGGATACAGAAGACATAGCAATGAATTAATAGCAGGTAAATATTACGTAGTTTTACCCACCTCAAATTACATATTGTCAGACTGTAACACTCAGTTGCATACATATAAGGGGACACATTGTCCACATCAGCATCAAAATATTCTATCATCTCTGAAGTACATTATAAATATTTTTACATTTATTGCTTGTACACAAATAGTGCTGATGGACTTATGGCATAAAGGGTTGATTTGTTGGACAAAAGAAATAAAGAGAAAAGAAACGAGCAATCCCTATTGGTAGCAATCACTATCACAAGCCTTGACTAGACTCATGATTGGCTTAGATCCCTTAGTGTCAGGTGAGAGTCTGGTTAAATGAAACTAGGACTAGGTGACTATGTTGTCATTAAGAAAGTTGTTTGTGACATGTACTAAAATCTGCTCTATAATCTGTAGCATACAGCTCAGCATTTAACATTGAAGGAAATGGTAACCAGACTAAACTTTTCCCTCAATATTTTGTGCATATTACTTCAGAACACCTGTGGACACTACTTAGTGGGCAAGGTATATAAAGATCTTTAGTGTCCATAGCAGTGTTGAAACATACCATATATACTTATAAGTTGAGTCCAACTGCAGACTGCAAAGACCCAGATCTGCCTTTGCGTAATTGCACTAGTAAATCTGAGTCTATACAGTTTGTTAGGAGAATCAGTTAAACAAACAAATAGACCCAGATCTGCAGGCACATTATGCTATGACAGATCAGGATCTTTGATGTTTCCAGTTTGTCTTGACTTGTAAACAAGTATAGATGGTATTTTGCCTAAACACCGTTGGTTTTGGTCCTGTTTAACTGAGTTTCTTATTCTAGTACATTTGTATAGTAAACTTAATCCATGACATAGAAGAGTTAACTCAGATCACGTTTTTACTGTAGAAACATGTACAATAATTGTTGCTTCACTTGTTTAGTTCTTCCACCTCAAAACATTCTACTGTAGCTGTCACAGTTTAGATAAACTTTAAGATTGTTACACTCCAGTATTTTGATTTTAAAAAATTAGATTGTGTGGAGTTGAAATTTACTTATTGGGCTTGTAGACATATTTTTGATATTTACAGTGAAAACATGTATAGAGATGCTTATCCTTTTTTCTTCTAGAACCAATACTGTCAGAGGGATCCTATGAGATCACTGTTTTGTCAGATGGATGGACAGCAGTGTCAGTTGATGACAGTCGGTCAGCTCAGTTTGAACATACAGTCCTCATCACAGCAGATGGAGTGGAGATCCTTACTGAATGACAAATCAAAGATACAAATAATGTAAATCACAACATTTTTAACATCAGAAAATGTGATGAATCAAACTTTTCAAATGTAACTATGTGACATTATCTAAAGATCTTACTACATGTCTAGCACTTGTAGAACTTCTTACTGGTTATTATAACATGATTCTGAAGACTTTTCTCAGAGTCTGGTATTCAGGATAACACATGATGCAGTATTATTGGATTTGCCACATTAGTTTTATTTAATAAAAATTGTTCTCAGAAATATTTTCCTCATCAAAAGATTTAAGTGTGTAAAGTTTTCTTTCTTAGTACATTGTTACAGACAAATTTCATCATCTCCATTTAAACATAGGAAATTGGAAAGCAAAGCCAAAGTTCTTTTAAAAGAAGCTTCATGCATGTTTTATGATGCCTTTATCAGCACCAAGCAAGGTGTAAGTATCCCTTTTCTGTTACGACTCTGACAGCAGTTATATTGATGGCAGAATCAACATTAATCTTTTTTGTTATTGTTTCTTTAAGTCATATACATGGAACTTATAGCATAGGTAGGTAGGCAGAGACACTCTTCTCTGAAGCCTTAGTATTTGATTTTAAATCTACTGCTTATAGACAAGAAAAGATACTCTCCTGTGGAGCCCTGGTATTTGATTTTAGGACTACTGTTATAGATAAGAGAAGACACTCTTCTGTGGACACCTGGTATTTGGTTTTAGGACTACTGGTTTTAGACAAGAGAGGACACTTTTTTGTGGACCCCTGGTATTTGGTTTTAGGACTACTGGTTTTAGACAAGAGAGGACACTCTTTTGTGGACCTCTGGTATTTGGTTTTAGGACTACTGGTTTTAGACAAGAGAGGACACTCTTTTGTGGAACCCTGGTATTTGGTTTAAGACTACTGGTTATAGACAAGAGAAGACACTCTTTTGAGGAGCTCTGGTATTTGGTTTTAGGACTACTGGTTATAGACTAGAATAGGACTACTGGTTATAGACAAGAATAGAACCACTGGTTATAGACAAGAAAAGACTCTTCTGTGGAACCTTGTTATTTGGTTCTTGGACTACTGGTTATAGACAAGAATTGCTTTTGCTATGGCATTTCATCCGTCTTCTGTCTGTTGTCTGTCATCTGTTAGCGCAAGATTGTTATCACTACTTCTCTTAAACAACAGGGAGAATTGCTGTAACACTTTACACACACATTTTATCTTATGTTAGTTGGTCTTAAATGAAAATGGTGAACCATGAACATCCAATATGGCCACCATGGCAGCCATCTTGAAAATCTTGACACTTCTATTCTGGTAATGGTAGCCATCTTGAGATCTTGTCATTACTACTCCTCCTCAATGGATGGTCATGTGGACATGGGGATTTCACTAAAAATACTTGTGACATCTAGTTTGCACTAAATGAAATTGGTACCCATCCCACATGCTATCAGATATTCAATAAAGTTACCACTTTAACCATCTTGGAAATCTGATTGTCACTGATTGGATGGTTATATCTACTTGGGGTTTTCACTAAGATTTTTTTTATGTCTGTTTAGTACTGAATGCAAATGGTGCTGACCTCTGACCTCCAGCATAGACACCAAACCTTGTTATGGCTGCTTCTTCAAAACAGATGGCCATAAATATATGATGCTTTCCCCAAAAGACTTCTTATCACATCTGGTTGGTCTTAAACGAAAATGATGCCAATCTAATATACAAATATATCAAAGATATCCATCTTGAAAATCTTATTGTGGCCGCTTCAGCTAAATGGGTGGCTGTAGCAACATGTAGTTTTTCAATTACTGATTTCCAATGATGTCAAGATGGTCATAAATAAAAACGGTGCCTTATCTGACAGTCTGAATGCTGCTATGGTGGCCATTTTGAAAAAGGATTACCTTTTGTGAAGGGGACAGAATGGTAGAAATTTACTATTTTATTGTTTCTGTCTGCGTGGGTTCAAGTCTAGGATTGGGCATATGTGGATATGTGAGAAAGCTTGCCAGTAGCTTCTCGTGGATCGGTGGTTCTTTCCGGGGATTTCCAGATTTCTTCCTCCACCATTAATGCTGGCCGCCATGTATAGCCTGTCGTGTGCTGAAAAATGGCGTTAAGCCCCACAACAACAAAAACAACAACAACAACTATTTTATTGTTGGCAGTGTGACCTTGGATCAGAGGGTGGCCATTCACTAAAAGGATTAGTGATTTTATAACAGTTTTTCCAAGTATTAAGTGGTATACAGACTCTGATAGAATACAGCAATATTAAAAAAATGAGTACACCTTTCAGACCTCATTTCAGTCACATTTGAAATATGGGTTTATATCATCAAAATGTCAAACAAATTCAGTAATGAGTGAGACCAATGCACATTAATGAGGTGATCTTCTGATTGGCTAATTTTGCTACCACTTCTGGAGGCCATATTTCTGTGCTGATTTTGATCTAACTTGGAATTTATACTTATTCAGATCTCAAATGAGTTTGATGAGTGAAATCCATGCATAGAAAGAAAGGTGATCTTGATTCTATGGAGGCCATATTTCAGATCCAATTTTGACCAGACTTTTGATAAATGCTTATATCAGTCAGATTTTAGACAAGTTTGGTAAGTGAAATCCATGCATACTGTTATGTGTAGGCTCTTTCAAAAGTAACAAAGAAAAGAGTGAAGTCAACAAGCTTTGTAAATTTAACAAAATAATTTATTTCCCTAGAAAACAAGGTAAAAATATGAAAAAAGAACTTATGGTTTGTGAATCTAATCCAAAAACTAATCCTAGAATTTAAAAATATAAGTCCTATCACTAAAAAGTTCTAAATGAATCAAATTTCGAATCCTGATGTATTTCCAAGATGGAAGACAATGACGTCCTCGATATCCTGTTTTGTGTTGATGTGTCAACAGTTCCTTGTTGAATTTTATGAATCAAGAATAATATTCCGGCTTTAGAATTCCGAATAATTTCCAATAAATGTCTTTGTCCAAGAATTTTTTTGAGCACTGGTATTTTCCAGGGAATATAAATTATTAAATCCAAAAAATAGAAGTATTTTAAATCAAACTGGCATCAACATTAAAAACACCTTGAGGTCTAAAGGTGTAAACTATGACTGACTATTTCACTATAAAATATCTGTTTTAACCCTTAACTAAAACACAGTTTAGACCCCATGATGGGTCACGTGATCACTTAGTCTGAACAACTCATTAAAATAATATGTCAATTAGCACGTAGGCTAGTATAGCCTTAGCTAAGAATCAATGATTCCCATACTGGAAATGAATTTTAAAAAAAAAGGTTTTTTTCAACAGAGCTGATCCAAGCCAAGAATTACCTTGATTATAACCAATGATTTTCACTCTGTGTTTACCAATTCTGAACCAAGGTCAGGAACTAGGTCAGCTAAACATATAATGTAGCAGTAGTGATTATTTACTAGAACTGAACTGAATTTTCTAGAAAAAAGGTCAAATCCAGTGAATAAAGTTATCATTACAATAATATGTAATGAAATAAAAATAAAATAAAAAAGAATTTAAAACTAACACACAAGCAATTAAATTACATATACGTAACAATACCAATGACATAATCTTGCATCTGATTGGCAGAGTTTGTTACCACTCAGAAGGCCTTATTTTTATTTGATTTTCATTAGACTTGGAATGTATACTTACATAATTAATATCTTAGATGATTTCAATAATGAGTGAGATCCACACATATTAATGAGGTGATCTTGCATCTGACTGGCCGTGCTTTATACCACTCTGGATGCCTTATGTTTCATCTGACTTTGATCAAACTTTAAATATAGGATTATATGATCAAAATCTCATATGACTTCAGTAATGAATGGGATTCATGCATATTAATGAAGTGATCATGCATGTGATTGGCAGAACATATTACCATTTTATAGACTATTCCTGATCCAGCACTAATCAGATTTAGTAAATAGGTTTAAATCATTAGAATTTAAGATGAGTGCAGTTGTGAACAAGGGTCATGCATATTAATGAAATATGTTACATCTGATTGGCTGAGCTTGTTACCTCTCTGTACGTTTGAACCTCTATATTTCTCATCCAATTTCTATAAAACTTGGTAAATATTTTTATATGTTCAAGAATTTGGGTGTCTTTGGTTCTGAGTAGGAGACTGTGCATGTTAATTATGCCTTTAGAACATTTTATGTATCTGTATATAGTAAAATAGGTACAATCAACATTATATAAACACCATGCTTATAGTGCAAAGTCTACACTAAATTACTGTAACAGTTTACTTGATTTTGATATTTCTCCGTACCTCATAGCAGCATAACACGCATTATCAAAGTACTGTAAAGTTGCACTTAAATTCCTATTTTCAATGATTATTTTTTTATTTTTTTTAAAATATAAAGTTAAAAAGTATTTCTGATAATATTAGCTAGTAATGATAGATGCCATAAGGTACCTAAATTTGAAATAATGAAAGTAATTTAGCAAAATAATTTTAACAAATTTACAAATAATCCTCCCCCCACCCCCCAAAAAAACAAAATTAAGATAAAAAAGAATGAAAATGAGCTAAAAAGAGTATGGAAAACAATTTCTCTGTTGAGTAAAAGTCCCAATCACATTAACATTACAAATTAACTCTGCTACCTCAAATCCAACCCTTCCTAGAAGTTCCAGAAACTTTGCCTTTCCTGTATATATGCAGCATAGACAAAGGGAAGAAACTCTAACCAGTGATCTCAATTACCACCGTTGGGTATTCAGACCTATTGTTTAGGGGTTGTCCATTTTGTATGCATGCATGGAGGATGTGTTGAATTTTTCCTTTTTGTTGGGGGGTGGGGTAAAACCAAGTAGTATATATGCACATTAAAACACAAACTGTATTATAGCTACTATGAGTAAAACCTCTGTGCCTTAGTCAACAACAAACAGCCTATAGTATTTGCACACCTTCCTGTTTTTACCCCTTCCCCACTGATTTTAAAAAGGAAAAGCATGAAGGATATAATAAATGCATAAAATTTAGTCATTTCTTCTTTGAATACGTTACCCAATCATAATACCTTAGGAGAACTACTATTACCTTGCAAATCCAGCCCTCCTAGATACTACTTTTAGCTGAAGGGAGCTAAAAGTTGTCTTCAACCTATTTGGCAGTCAGGCAGAGTGATCTCACCCTACATATAAGACATGGCGGCACAGTGTAAGAATATCCCAGTTATTACTTCTGCTCGTGTCAAAAAGCATGCTCTTGTCACGAGATCTCGCAAAAGCCCGAAGCTTTGTGGAAGATATACCACTAGAAGTTGGAGGAATCCAATCTAAACTATCCATCAATCCAACAATAGACTCCTCCAACGCACTTGACTCTTGTCAGGAGAGCCTAGCACATAAAATAATTTATCATTTGATCATGGAGAGACATGATCTAGAAGTCCTCCTCTTCAAAGACAATGAAGGAAGGTGTTGCATCTCCTGGGACTGATGCAAGACATCATCATCCTCATGCAGGCTTTGATCTCACAACCTGCTTTCTTTTTTAACTTTGAGGGAAAGTAGTTAGCACCTATTACACTCAACTGCTCCATGGACTCTGACACATTCAGACATCACTGGAGAGGAGATATATGTCATGACAAAGATCTATCGGACCAGTCAAGTTTTACTTGAATAAGGCTAGGTCAGTCTTCCATTTCCCCAAGTGGAATCTCTCATGGATTCTGGCATGGCTTAACTCAGACAAGTTTGAGCCCCTGGCAAAACCTTGCAGAGGCTGCTAGTGTGCAAAATATGTTGTTGATAGCCTTTCCTTGCAGGGTGTGCAAAATGAATATCCTTTCCATGGACCAGAACTATCTCCAGTTCAGATTGGATGGTTCTGTGGTGCTAATGATGCAACCAGGTTTTATAGCCAAGAACATGTTGCCATCTGCCAGGAGTCAGAAAGTATTCTGCTCACTTTCCTTGATCAATTCATTGAGAGAAGTGACTATGCATAATTCAGTCCATGTTATCGGTTACTACCTGAATTGCATGAAAAACAGTCATGGGACCCAAAAATGTCCCTTTATCGTCAAGGCTGAGAAACATGACGGAAACCCTCAGGCCTTCACATCTTGGCTTATGTGGGTGATATAGTTAGCATACTCTTAAGGTCTAGATACAACTCATGAAAATTTCAGCTAATGAGATTAGAGCATTTTATGTGAGGTTCACCGTTGAAAACACTGTTTCAATCCAAAACATTATTAAAACCATTGACTGTTATGCACAGTCAGTCATCTGGAGCTTCTTTCTCAGAGCTCTAGCATTGCAGAAAAGGGAAGGGAACCTGTTGAGTTCAGTGGCTGCACCCCAGATCACCATCAGACCAAACTGATGACATCACAACCTCATGAGAATGGATTTATAGCCTTTGCTGAATTCACTGTATTTTATCTTTGTATCATTTGTGTCTCATTATTGGTAATTACCTGTCACATGATTGTCCCTGATGCTGTCTTCTCATTAAAGGAGTGGTTTATCCTTTATATAGGAACTTTAGCCATACTGCCTTTGAAGGGTAGCCATGGCAGAGGTTGGATGCTCATGCATTTCCTCATTTTATTCCCTATTCGTCTTAAGTTAATGTGATCCAGCAATGTATTTGACAGAGAAAGTAGATTTTTTTTCAAGAATACTTACCAAATCACATTACAAGCCAAATCACATCACCTTCCCAAACTCCCAGCAAATGTGAGCTTCCTTGTAAATATATTGCTTAGCTTAAATTGGTAAACATCTGGCTTATGGGTAGCCAACTAATGGTGGTAAGGGGAATTAATTAGTAAGAGTTCCTTCCCTTTGGTGTATGAAGAATTTCATCTTTCTGGGCGGCCACAGTTCGAGAGGTAGCAGAGTTTATTTCACCCTGCAAGTACAATATACATGCAGAACAATAATGCACTGATGATGGTATTGTTATTTATAGTAGTCGTAAATGTATTTTTATTGTATTTGCAGGGTGTCAGAAAACAGGAGAAATGTATTTATCTCTATTTACCAACCTCGTGCAAAATAAACCCAATTTCTTATAACCAATTTCTTATAGCAGATACTGGACTTGTATTTTCTATTCTGTGAGTAGAAGGCAAGTGCTGTAACATATATATATATATATATATATATATATATATATATATATATATATATATATATATACAGTGTGACCCCACTATAACATGGTAGTTGGGAACCATAGAACCCAACCGTGTTATAGACCGAATCGTGTTATAAGCAACCAGGTCAGTTAGCTGAAGAAAATGATGCATGTACCCAAAAAAATGTGCGAGGGGGGTGGGGGTGTAGGTAATAAATGTGGGCGCAAAAATATGTGCTTCATTGGCACAGTTATCATCTTAAATTGATGCATATTAAATGAGAAATACACATGTAGTGAAAACAGAGAAGGCATATATAATATTTTACTTTATTCAGAGAACCACGCAATAGTACATATGCGTGGATACTATTTATACATACATGTCTAATGTATAGTAATTAATAAAGTATCAACACCGTGTACTCACCCGCAAATCACGTGACATACATTGAATCCACAATACAAGTAATTCCATCTAAGATATGCACACAGATTTAAAATATTCAATAATTTTGTCACAGGTCATATAGGTCTGAATTCAGTAGGAAAAAAAAGCACAATCACGTAACGAATGATGAAGCCCATTTACTTTTCAGTACGTCCCAAGTCGGTAAAAGTTTGCATTTTAAGCGCCCTCGGTAGAGTTCGTAAGCATAAACTTTTTCCTGTAAAAAGGAAACTTTCATGGCACAGTAAAAGTGTTCCAGTCACTTTGGAAGATGAAACAATCCATCAGATTCCATTGCTTTTATTTAAATTCAGTACTGACTTCCTCTGAAGAAAGGTTCTTTGTTTTTATTGAAGATTGTAGTTGGGTTTTTTTTATGAAGGGTGCATGCGTTATTGAAGTCACCGCTAAAGGACAGCTTTGGAGAACCAAACAGATGTCTGTTTCTTATTGTGGTGGCAACATCAAAAAATTGTACTGCATGATTGAGACTGATTTTTTTCCCCATTTGCTTAGTACATTTTCATAACAATCGGTGCTTCAAAGGTAATGTTTTCTTTGAAATTTCAGCTACTACTTTATCTGGGTAAATTTTTTTAAAAAATGAATTGGCCATCGTATGGTCAATTGTAGTTACTGTTCCTCTCTGCCTATTGAATAGACAAATGAGAGCTTGTTGTTTTTTATTTATTTATTTTTTTACATTTGTGGTAGTGGAGTGATGCTGCCTTCCTCGCATGCGTCAGAAATTTAAAGAAAGGGTCAATCGATGATAGAGACCGAGGTGTTCTGGTCTGATGACAGGGATAACTACAGAAAATGTGAATGTTCTGAAGGATTTAATTCTGAGTGAAAAAAGAGGAATTTTTCTTACCATCCACATACAAATGTCAATCTACGTAAATATATTAATTACTAGTGAGCGGCCAAAAATCCGACAAAAGACAGATTATGAAATAATGCCTCGTCCGGCTGATCTCCGCTACTAGAAATGTAAATCTGAAAAAAGCAGATATCTCAAAACATACAGTACTCATGCTAGATGTCAACATAAGCAGATTATGATATAACAATGCCCTGTTAAGATGGTTTGTCAATATGGACAAAGAATTTGTTTATGTAACAATATATAAATTTCAGTACATTTTATATCAACTTTGCGGCTTCCTTTCATGGGACCTATGAATTTCTCCACTCCAAACCAATGATTGTATATACAAGTTTAAACAGCCAACAATGCCGCCAATAAAAAAAATCGCCAGATGGCATATTTTGCCGCCAATAAGGAAAAAAAAAATTGCAATTTGTGACACTGGCGAAGCCCTGCGCGATTCCTGAATAAACTTAACTTTTTACATGTTATTTTTGTACTTTTAAGAAGAAAACTATTTTTTCATGTATGAGAAAAATGCATATAAAATTTCAGGAGCCACACCACAATCGTCTTGTATTATTCATACGCGATCTCTTCCCTAAAATGATAAACTTTTTGTTTTTTTCGTACTTTTAAGAAAGAATTTTTTTTTTCGTGTACGAGATAAATACATGTATATGAAATTTCGGGAGCCACACCACAACCGTGTTATATCCGAATTCGTGTTATAACGGAGCGTGCTATAGCGGGGTCACACTGTATATGTATGTATATATATATATATATATATATATATATATATATATATATATATATATATATATATATACACACGATCATGAATTATGTTCAAAGAATTTAAGCATGGATTTATGCCCTTGACACTTGTTGAACAACTGGGAGCATGCATCTGTGATGAACATGAAGTATTTGGGAATTGGAAGAGGAACTGAAACTCCACTAAAACATTCTAAACCTGGTTTTCTTTACAGCCTCCAGAGATGATGATCTAGATGACAACAGTTCATCACATACTTTTGGTGTTTGGTACCGTAGAACAGTCCAACACCAGAAGTCTTTGTATACAAAAGTCGGCATAGTCTACTGAATCAAAATTTAACCACATGACCTAGTAAAATGATGTGTCTGTAGTGCCTTGACACAATGCAAAAAAATCTAATTTGATTAAAGTTTGTCCCAAAAAATTTTAATACAGATAATTTATCACTTACCTAGCAAGATTCAGTTTGAGAAGTTTCAGCCAAACGAATTAGATTCATAATGCTTCAGATCCATCAAATCCAATTTTTGCACAGCTTCAGATATCTGTTTAAGGCATAGGGATATAACTTAGGCACAATACAACTTCTGCATATTGTGAGGAACATCTAATAGTGGCAACATTTCCCCCCTAGAATGCATCCAGTTGGGATGTTTCAGTTGAGAATGTGTTGGACTTTCCGCAGTTTGTGTTTTATGGATTTCACCATCTTTATCCTTCATCCTTATTTTGTGTGGCTTTTGAGATACCTAAACTACTTGGATCTCTGAAGCCAGGATTGTGCTGATGTGCCAATAAACCCTATACATGCCAGCTAAGCTGGGCATGCCTTACTTTTTTAACCATCTTGGTGATTAAATGTATACTGTCTTTGAAGTTTTGGTAGTACATGTATTTTGATTATCTGTCTGAGAGAAAAATAAAAATAAGAAAATATTGTTTTTGAAAATATGTACCTGGTTAGACACATTTTAAGTTCTTTATTTCTGTTTATTACTATTTATTCTGGCAGAAAATTGATCATATTGGTTGGTATTTCAGTAGCAACCTACTTTTATACCAATCATGTAAGTTTGTCTGTTTATCTGTTTGTCACTGTGTGTCATCGTCAGATTAGAGGAAGGGGTTGTGGTAGATGGATGTGGTTAGTTTAACCTGCAAGCATCTGGCTTATGGCCCATAGGAGTTCTTGCACTTCCAGTTGTTTTACACCTTCAAAACTGGTATGAGCATATGCCCTTTGATAAAGGCATCAGTCCCTTTGATAAAGGCATCAGTCCCTATGATAAAGGCATCAGTCCCTATGATAAAGGCATCAGGCCCTTTGATAAAGGCATTAGGCCCTTTGATAAAGGCATCAGGCCCTTTGATAAAGGCATCAGTCCCTATGATAAAGGCATTAGGCCGTTTGATAAAGGCATCAGTCCCTTTGATAAAGGCATCAGTCCCTATGATAAAGGCATTAGGCCATTTGATAAAGGCATCAGTCCCTTTGATAAAGGCATCAGTCCCTATGATAAAGGCATTAGGCCGTTTGATAAAGGCATCAGGCCCAATATTCTGCAGTTTTAATTCTCAGGATGATGGTTCACCAATGCATGTGTTATTGATTGATTGATTGATCCTTACAATTCAATACATGATAGACTAGTTCATTCCAAGGCATTGATGCAGGGTATGCTGCTGTGAAATACGTCATGGGCTAGTACGGTCTGTATTTGAACCCACAGGTTGATTGTGAGTCCACAACACTAAGAACAGAGCCACAGCAGCTCTGGAAACTGCAGAAACAGGCCTTATAACCATTTACAGCCCTTCATTGAGTATGGAAGGTATAAATTTGGAAAGTTTAAGACATATAATGCAGTGGTAGTCTAGAGTTGTTCACTGTAGACAATGTTTATTATAATAATTGCTTATGTGGAGGGATTATTGATCACCCATCTACGGTAGGTGGAAGTTTATTACTACATGTAAAAACCACACAAACCATTAGTATATTTGAATGGATAATTACAATTTCAGTGATCTTTTGTCATTTCAGACTTTTAATTTCATCTTTGATTGTACAGGCAGTATATATTTACCATAGACACTTTTATGAACTGCTTTTACAATCAGGGATGAAATTACAAATTTTGAATTGACGAGGGACTTGTTTGATTTACATAAATGTGCATCACTATATAGTGAGTCAACATGATGAGGAAATTATGATAATTTTCTCTTGCAAGTCCATAGGCTACAATAATTAATCTTATCTTAAGGAAGAATCAAAGCAAGAATCAGTTTTTGATATGCCAGCTTAAGGAAGAATCAAAGCAAGAATCAGTTTTTGATATGCCAGCTTAAGGAAGAATCAAAGCAAGAATCAGTTTTTGATATGCCAGCTTAAGGAAGAATCAAAGCGAGAATCAGTTTTTGATATGCCAGCTTAAGGAAGAATCAAAGCGAGAATCAGTTTTTGATATGCCAGCTTCAACAAACAAACTACCCAACTGTGATGAACATGCACTCTGAAAAAAAGAAGAAAAAGCAAATGACAAAAATAATTTTAGATTAAAAAAAATTAAAGAATGAATTAAAATGAATGAAGACCAAAGCCAATAAATCAAATGATGCAACTACTAAGCAGTTTGTAAATGGATGTATTGGTACTTAATTATGTAAGACTTTGGATGATAAATAATTTCATAAATATCATGACATGAAGAGAACAGTAGACAGTAAAATATATTCTTTTGACAGGGTGGTAATGAAATAGCTACTAAAATTCAGGATTCACAAAAACAGATTGACAACAAATGAAATAATTCAAGATGTACATAACTTGTTCAAACAGAGACTGAATAATATTGGTAATATAATACAAATATTAAAATCTGTCACAGAAAGAATAGGTGAGAGACTAAGCATTTAAATATAATTACAACCTTCGAATAAAGGATGAAGACCAGGCAATCAAATATAGTTGGAACCCATTGAATAAATGATAAACACCAAGCATTCAAATGTATTTATAACCAATTGAATAAATAGACACCAAGCATTTAAATATAAAATACAACCAATCGAATAAATGATAAAGATCAGGCATTTAAATATAATTACAGCTAATGAAATAAAGGATAAATTCAATGCTAGATGAATTAGAGAGTAATATGAAACAAATTAAGAAATCTAAGACTCTGGCATGCTTCAATCCAATATGGAACAGCCACAAAATGGTCTAAACAACAAAGTTCTACTGTTCCTATTTCTTGTACTTTATGCCAACCAAATATGTTTGTTTTTAGTCAGTAATCTAAAGACCAGTGATTGATGCCAGTTATAATTCTACCATATAATTAATTGATTAAAAGTTAATGCGATACAATACCAGCAGATGAATGCATCTGTACCCTATGTGATGCCATATAAACAGAAGATGAGTATCATATGATCATAGTCTGTCAATTTTATTTGGATTTAAGATCAAAATTGCTCCCATCAGTTTGTCCATTATTGTCCTACATAAGAAATGTTTCATCACTTCTGCATGTTAAAAATGGTAAATAGTTTTGGAAATGTATCATATTTTCTTTACTATGGTTTTCCAAATTGAAAACAAAGTTCTAGAAACTTGATCAGTCTGATATATTCCAATGTATTGTCAGGATTAATATGTTATTTCTATATGTTGTTTTTACAATTGCCTTCTCTTTAGATACGCTAATATTTCTGTGTATCAGAATGTGATGTAGCACTGATGATGCTAATGCCTAATGAAACACAAGGTGTGATGTAATTCGAAACATGAATTCTACGTGCCACTGTCCTTAAATAATAAAAAAAGATAATAAATGATTTTAACACCATTATTAATAACTTAAACAGCAAGATGATAGCTTATTACTTTGTCACAGTTGGAAAAGACTTGAAATGATATGTACTTGAAAAGATTTGAATGAATTAGAAGTGGATAAAAAGACTCTTAACATGATGCAGTTAAAACCAAACTAAAATACAGTTGGGTTTAATAATGTTGTTTGAAAGAATCCAAAAACACAGCAAGAGGTAATTGATTAATGCACAAAGGAGCTTGAGGAGGCAAATAAATTTATGCCTGGATGTGTATTCCTTTATAATTTTTGCATTGTATCATGTCAGGAATATCCAGGTGGTACAGAATTAATGGTAAATCAAGATGGTATAAGATTAATGGTAAATCCAGATGGTACAGAATTGATTGCAAGTCCATATGGTATAAGATTGATAGTAAATCCAGATGGTGTAGGATTAATGGTAAATCCAATTGGTATGAGATTAGTGGTAAATCCAGATGGGGTAGGATTAATGGTAAATCCAGATGGTATGGGATTAATGGTAAATCCAGATGGTGTAGGATTAATCCAGATGGTATGAGATTAATGGTAAGTCTAGATGATATAAGATTAATGGAAAATCCAGGTAGTATAGGATTAATGGCATATACAGATGGCATAGAATTAATGATAAATCTAGATGGTATAGGATTAATCATAAATCCAGATGGTATTGGGTTAATGGTAAATCCAGAAGGTATAGGATTAATGTTAAATCCAGATAGTATAGGATTAATGGTAAATCCAGATGATGAATCCAGCTGGTATAGAATTAATAGTAAATCCAGATACACAAACTCAAAGAGAGACCAGCATTACAAAATATTCCTTATGACAATAAGATAGCAAAAGGTTTTTGAATATTTCAGTGTTTGAAATTACACTGACAAAATGTATAGAAACTTGTGAATTTAATTATGTGAATGAATCACTTACATGCTATGAAGAAGAAAACAAAATTTTGTTTGTTAGACCAGGTCATTGTGTAAAGGTTGAAATAAACACTTGCTGCAGGATCCAAATTTATTACAGTTAAATAGAATTGTTGCAGAATTGTTGTTCTATATGAAGAGAAAATTAGGCATATTTATATATGAAGAGAAAATTAGACATATTTATACATGAAGAGAAAATTAGGCATATTGATAAATGAAGAGAAAATTAGGCATATTTATACATGAAGAGAAAATTAGGCATATTTATTTTTAAAGAGTTGCAAAATAAAACTTGTATGAGTTAAGCAAGAAGCAAACAAAGACACCAGACCAATGCTTGAGTGAATTTGGTTATCGGTACCTAGCATTTAAATAACTACTTTTGAAAACCCAAACAACCAAATTGTGTTGATTTTACCAGCCTTGAGATGAACATATTCAGTATTTATTTTTTGTCACTGTATTGATTGTTTTGTTACTTACAACATTCTTTAAAGCTTTGCTACTTTGTGTGGGTATTACATAGCTCAGTAAATACACAAGTTAACATTTGTTAATTTGTGTGGGTATTACGTAGCTCAGTAAATACACAAGTTAAAATTTGCTAGTTTGTGTGGGTAATACATAGCTCAGTAAATACACAAGTTAACATTTGCTAATTTGTGTGGGTATTACATAGCTCAGTAAATACATAAGTTAACATTTGCTAATTTGTGAGGGTATTACATAGCTCAGTAAATACACAAGTTAACATTTGCTAATTTGTGTGGGTATTACGTAGCTCAATAAATACAAGAGTATGCAAGTGACAAGGCATAAGCAAGTCTTCTTCAACCGGTAATAAGAATCAGAAAAATATACTTAGAGTTTTGCATCTTAATTTCCTCAAAATGTAATTTCTTAGTTCTGCAAGTCCGAATTAATTGAGCTATGCACATGGGTTCAAAAACTTAATTACACGCCTTGAATTTGTACTGTAATTTCGACTACATTCTCCTTACTGCATTCAAAATAAAAATAAAATGAATGTGATATTCCATAGCTAATTTCAGTTGAAAGAGTTCATATCTTTCCCACATTATGATTCTAAACAATCAATGACAGAACTGAAACACAAATGTAGCTGATTCAAGGTGGATAACTCCCTGCTCAAATCACATGTACTGAGTGCAGAATTGATGCAGCTAATAAATCCAGTCCATCATAAGAAGAACAGCAGAATTGAGATGAATCAACAAATATATATATATATATATATATATATATATATATATATATATATATATATATATATATATATATATATATATCCATTCCATACCAACTGGAAGAGTTGTTGCATTGCTTATTCATTCACAATATGACTCAATTTTTCAGTTGTAAGTAGGCCAAACCGACAATTCCTTTTGAAACTAATGTCGAGCACGCAACGAATTTCAAAGGTCACTGGGCGAATATGTGCACATTAATATTGTTATTGTGTATTGATGAGTCTGTGGTTGTGTATTTATTTTGGAATACAGCATAAATTCAGTTACTTTGTTGCTTGTATCGTATTTTTTAATTAAGCCTTAGGTAGAAAAACAAAATGAGTTTATAATAAAAAGTTTTCTGCATTTGTATGGAGAATATGAACTCCCAAGGTTGTGCAGTTTTACTTCGAAAACCTCGTTTATATTTTCTCCATACTTATTGAACCAGAATCTTTTATCCTTCTTCTTGTTTTTCTGTGGTAGGGTTTCTGCTTCATCAAAATAATTCATACAGTTTTGTTTCCACTTTAAAATCTATATTCGTTGCATCAGTTAAATTAATCCTTTTTTGGAAATATTCTTTTTCTTTTCATTTTGTTTGATCATTTGTATATGCCCGCCAAAGAACAGATGTAATATAATGTCCGTTTGTGCGTTTCTTTGTTATCAATTACTTTTTTGCACAATAGCTCGAGTTGTACATCATCCACAGTTACCAACTTCGCGGACGGTTTGCAGTTTGAGTAAGGAATAGTCTTATCGATTTTAGGGTCAAAAGGTCAAAGGTCATTGTCATTGTAGCTGGAAGAAAAACAATAGTATCCACTCATCAACATAGCTCTATGTCACATACGTGACGACCAGGTATTGCTTCTCTTTCATTTATTTTTTTTTTTTAAAAAAAGGAATTCAGTTGTGGGAAATCGTAGAGTTTTGCAGAAGTGTTAGCATTTATAAAACATGAATAGCAAAGCAAAATGACTGTGAAAGTAATGTTTTTTCTATTTTCTAATTAAAATTAAAATTGACTTAAAAAGACATATTTTACACACTCGTTTCAGTGATCATGATACTGAAATCAATAGCTATTTTATTCTCTGCAGTGGAGTAAATAAAACCATAAAAACTGTAAAGTATCTATTGATTTTACATTTGGTACAGAAAATTTTCAATAACCTTGTTTGGCAGAATTTGTGCTGAACTTTTGGATTCCGTCACTTTTATCGAAATTATTCTATACAATAACTTTACAAAACGCAGGTGGTGTTTACATGAGATGAAATTAGATTTAAAACTTTCAGGGACTTTTATTTATTCCGTGGTTTTAATAGCTTTGATTGGTACAGTTTAGTATTAATATAAAACGGTTCATTGGCCTTAAAATTTAGTATAAAAATAAAACCGCTGTAAGATATTAAATATTGAACAGGAGAAACCGAGCAAAAGGTCTGATATTGTTGCATTAGAATGATCAGCTCGATATAAAATATTTACTTTTTAATACTTAATTCGCTTGAACTGATTTGAAATTATAGCTTGCATTTAATGACGTAATTACGTCATGAGAAGGCATTTAGATGGCTAGCATACTTATTAGATTTAAAACCAAGAAGAACCATTTATGAAACGAAAAGAAATTGATTTATTGTATTTAACATTGACAAAATACACAATTAGAACTGCCCAACATGGTTTTCATTTCCTGATTATGTAAACAACGAGGAATAAATCGATTTAAATTCGGAACCTTGAGTTCCATTTGGATTTTGTGTAATAGGACACATAAACAACAATTAAGTATTCAAATTAAAATTCCAGTCCTGTTTTTCATTTCGTGGACTTAAACAGTACGAAAATCCCAACCATGAACTCCAGTTGCGTACCTCGTACCAATAAACAATAATGCTGATGAAGTATCATTTTTGATATCCCAACCATGAGTTCTATTCGCGTAGAAGCACATTTTACTTGGTCACCTACAATTATTGGAGCAATTAAATAATTTAATATACACCTTATATTTGTTTTTATTACCTAATTAATGAAAAACGAAAAACAGAAACAAAAGTACAAAGTTGTTAAATAGCTGGTGGTAAAATTAGGGCTATATAAATATAGGTCATTCTAATACAGAATTTTACACAATGCTGAAGAAATAAGATCATATTTATATTTTAAAAAATAATGATGACTCTTATTTTGCTTTACTTACAATTTGTTTATTTAAATATGCCTTTCATTCCTTAAACAAAATTGTTTACTTTTAACTGTTAATGAAAATGGCAACCTGTAATGATCAAAGCATATGATTTCATAGAGCAGATATTGTTAGAATGAAACATCACATAGACTGTCTTTTCACGTTATTGATTTACACAGTTGGAACCAGTTTATCTATACTAATTTCACAAATTCAGAAGTGTGGGAGCGGACTCGGCTACAGTGTGGACAGCGCAAATGTGGAAACAATCGTTCTCATTAATCATTATTATCTAACTATTTTAATCACGTTACGACGCTTACTATGGTCGGTTTGTATGTGGAGCTTAAACACTGGAATATACTTCCGGTTGTCTTTTATGCGATTGTAGTATTGAATTTTAGATGTGTATTTTAATGATGAAAAATGGGGTGGGGTGGTGGTGGTGGTTGTGGTTTGCACAAACAAATGCTAATTATGTTTTTATTTTTGTTTGAGTTAATATTTTTCATAGTTGATGACTTTGAACATTTAACAGTTGATCATGGTGGCTAGGAAAATGAATGTTAATTTTGTTTGTACAACTTTAGTCCAGGTTTATATAGCAAGGAGTACAAGCCAAATCGAAATTTGATCCATATATTTCACCTGGGTTTATGATTACCATCACTTTTGAGGCAAGGCACAGAAATTTCCCTGGCAATCTGAGAACATTCTGATGGGCAACATTATTTAAAAAGCTGGATGCCCAGTTACAGCCAAGGATTTAATATATTTCGTTACCCCTGTGCTTTGGTCAGAAGTGCAACATATTAAAAAGTTCATTGAGATTTCTTCTCAGTGAATTTCGTTTTCTTTGAATGATCTTTTACAACTAGAAATAATATCGAAATGTCACTATTTCTTGGATTAAAAAGAAAGTTAAAATAAATTCATATACTGAATATCGTCGTGTAAAGCTACCGTTAGATACCCTGATGTCCATTGGCGCCGTGGAAAGACCATGTTTGGATTACGATGATGGCTACGTGAATGATCTTTGCAAGTGTCAGAACCAGAACTGTTCCTTGCGAAGGACGGATATATTGTGGTCTTTTAATGTTATATCAATAAGGATACATAAACTTTGAACAATATATAATAATTTTAAGGAACAATACGTCAAGTCGAGATTTATTGAAGTGTGTGATCTAATAAATGTACACGTATTTACAAGGTTCTGTTTATGAATTTCCTCGAGGGGATGTTAAATATATGGATTGTAAGCCGAGAGATCTAATTAGGGATTAATATGTCGTCTTCAATAGGTCCACACTTCAGTCTACGCGTGTTTCTGACGAAACGAGGTCGACGTCCAGTCCTCAGATTTATGACAATATTCTGTGATATGGCATCAAGGGATGCACAACATGTTTATTGACTGCCAGGTTTGCTTGAATCAATTGATTTTATTATATTAAATAGATTATTTAACATGCTTCTGTGCTTCATTTGGACTAACATTCATCTGTGCTGGTTTAGTGTGATGTGTAACATTTATCTGTGCTGGTTTAGCGAGATGTATTCAAACAGCTTTATTAATAATTTTGTGGAGTAGAGTCCAGAGGAGAAGGCAAAAAATGATATGAGAAGCAGCACAGCTTTATAATTTGTGGAGTAGAGTCAAGAGGAGGAAGCAAAATGATATCAGAAACAACACAGGAATATTGCAGTAAGTGTTGTTGTCATAACATATTATTGTGTATCTTTCTTTAGAACGATATAACGTCAAGGAATCGAGTTCAGCTAGCATTAAGGTCAAACTTTAACCTGTTTATTACAACCACAGGCTCATGAAAATTGCATTTTTTGCATTCTTTCTTTTATTCATTTCTTAAAAGCATACCTAGTACAACTTATTACTTATATTAATTCTGAAGAAGCAACATAAATCCAAATAGTGGGATTATCGGGTAACAGCTAGGGGAATCCCGATAGTCTAATACCGTATACCCTAGAGGAGCCACTGACAGCCTGCACTTCGGTAAACGATCATTCCAGTATCCCTTTGGTGCCAAAGTTGGCCAGTTCGCCTAGGCCCCACGGTTCGGACCGGAACAGATATTTGGTTCTGCAACTAATTACCCAAGCGTGCCCATACACCTTCTTCCTCGGTTACTCTTCTATCTCAGACTTGTATAAGTAGGAAAATCCATTCTGTTGACTTCAATATAATCGTATTTCCACACGATTCCTTCCCATCAAAAAAGACAAGATTAAAACTTCTTGATTTGCTGTTGAAATTGATGGCGTGCCTAGTAAAAACAACAAAGGGATAATTTCCATATATGCTTTTGTTGTTTTTAGTAAATTATGATCAGAGCTTTGTATAAACTTAAAGTCGTCGCCAATGTGTATAACACAAATTTATTTTATCAATCAGGTGTTTAGGTACTATGAATCTCGACGCTTCACTTACAGTGTTGTGGTTGCAGCTGGATGAGGACATAAATCATCACAGAACTGACCAGTAGAGATGCCATGTTTTATCCCACATTATTATATGCTCATTTTTTCTCCGTTAACTTTACATTGTCAGAATCGTTTAATATTTTACGATATTGCACTCGCGCTTAACTTCTTATTGAACTCACGTGTGCCCAATAGTGTATTAGGAACTACTTTGTAAATAAATCATGTACACTCTCGTAGTAGACGCTTTACGTTTTGGTTGATTAAATTTGTTTCTGAAAGAACTAAAGGAGATGTTTCGGGGACTGCCACATACCAGTTGCTTTGGCATATTCCGCGTTAACTTTTTTGATACAATGTTTCGGATTTAGGCTAGCTATAGACGCCAGACAGGGTCCTTACAAATAACATGCAAGTGACAAGGCATAAACTGTCTTCTTTAGCTGGTAATAAGAATGGCAAAAAATATACTTACAGTTTTACATCCTGAATTTTCTCAAAATGTACTTTCTTAGTTCTGCAAATCTGAATTACATGAGCCATGTCATGGGTTCTCAAGCTTGATTACAGTACACATTTCGAAATTGTACTGTAATTTCGACTATATTCCAAGTGCAATTACATCCTCCTTACTGCACTCAAAATGAAATAAACATTGAATTCTATAGCATCTTTTTGATAATTGCAATTGAAAGCCTTCATATTTTCCCCCACATTATGATTTCAAACATTCAATGACAGAACAGAAACACACTTGCAGATGTCAACACGCTTCTCCTTCGCTGCTTCAATCCGATGTATTTCATGTAGAATTGGCACAGATAAATCCAGTCCATAATCACGACATTTCGTAGAATCGACAAAAATACCAAAATCTATTCATTCCAGATCAAATGGAAAAGTTGTTGCAATGCGCATTCATTCACAATATGACTCCTAATTTCAATTTTAAGTAGACCAAAACGCCATTTTCTTTCGAAAGTTACGTCTAGCGCGCGACTAAGTTCAAATTGATCGGGGCGGAGTTATATGCGCATTAATAATGTTGCTGTTGTGTATGATGAATCTGCAGGTGTGTATTTAGTTTGGAATACGGCATACATTCAGTTACTTTGTTTCTTGTAGTGTATTTTTGTTTATGTAATTAAGCCTTAGGTAGAATAAGAAAATGAGCATATACTAAAAAGGTTACTGCATTTGTATGGGAAAATATGAACTCGTTTTGTCGGATGGATATACTGCACTCCCAAGGTCGTGCAGTATTTCCATCCGAAAAACTAGTTCATATTTTCCCATAAAAATGCAGTAACCTATAATTACACGTACAAATGAAACACAGAATAAGCAGTCTTGCATCATTTTAGAGCTCTGACAACTAATACAGGCATGGTAAAATGGCACATTTCCCCTTAAAATTTTTTAAAATTTAATTCATCTCCACTAATTAACCGCGATAATGTCCTCCGCTATACGATTATTAAATATTGGCACTGTGTGTAGTATATGCAGTGAATAAAAACTACAAACATTTGGAATATGTTACTTGAGTTGAGCTATAGGGATTCGCTTGAAATTTTTTATATAATATTCAGGTACGGCGTTTCTTCCATGCTATATTGATGGCAAACCATTTATTTGTGCATGAAAACATGCTGATTTTGGAATATTACTTTAGGTTTTTTATAGCCTTTAATAATTGCTCATCGCTACTTATTGTAGTCTCTTATCGGAAATAGAACTGCGAAGTAAGCTAATTACATACCCATAATACAATATATGACAAGACCTTTGAAGAATTTTAACAATATTGTATAATATGCACACAAGTAGCCATGCGTGACTGCCTAGTATTCACTAAGATCATGTTACCCTCATGCCATAATTCAACAATATACGACCTGTTTTACATTTAAGTTAGTAAGCGTTCTCTAGAACGTACAATATTTATTTTGTGTATATTGCATTAAATCTAATTGTCATTAATCTGATAATTGGTACTATTTCGTTCGTTCTTTGATTCTTTCTATCCGCCTCAGATCTCTGTCTCTTTCTTTATTTCTTTTTGTTTTAAGTTCTGTATGAATCCTCTTCAGAGACGTTTCACTCGGCAAACCATGAAAAACGAGACATGGAATTTGGACAACCGGAGAATTTGATTCTTTTTATGGTGCAGTATGATAGATAATATTTTACCATAATATATTTTAAGTTGATAATGACGATTGTATTTATCCACGACTTTTGAAACGATTTAATAAGAATACTCTACATCGTTCAAACCTCGGTCTGTTATGAACCGCATCCGTATTCACAAAACTCGTCCACTTGAATGCACACTTGAGCTCGAATATTGTTTCTTTGGATTTTATTGAATTATAAATTTCAATTTAAAAAAAAACAAAAAACTCATTATTTGATATTATTGATTAATTAAATAATTTGCGGTTTTCAAATCTCGTGTATAACTTATGTTGTTCAGGAAGGAATATCCAAAAATGAGTCAAGAATTAATGTAATGCGTAATCTCAGAAATTCCATATTGACAGGAAATCATTAGTAATTTTCTTTACGTCTTTTGTGCCACCAATTTTGGAATATGTTAATATAGACTGGGACAACTGTACGTTGTTCAAGAAAAGAGAACTAAAAAAAAATACAAAATGAGGCAGCCAGAATTGTGACTGGTCCAACAAACTTAGTACATATTGAAGCGCTACACCGAAAAGTAGGATGGGGAAGTCTTAAATACAGACAACACAGACACAAACTTACACTCTTGTATAGAATGACAAGAGGTTCTAACCCTCCCTATCTCAGCTCTTTGATTTGATTCCACCAGCTGTTAGTGATATTGCTCGCTATGACTTACGTAATGTAAACAATTTCCATGTAGTACTGGACAGAACAAGTCTATATTGCAACTCATTCCTTCCTTTGACCATTCGAGAATGGAATACATTATCTATTGAAACTCGTCAAAGTGACCCCATTAACAACTTCTAAAGCACAGTAAATATTTGTGACATTTGTTTTCCCAGACACTTTTATGGAAAGAAAGAAATTTCAAATTCGTCATGCCCAACTTAGAACAAATTGCAGCTCACTTAATCAACATTTATTTACAAAGAATACAATCCGATCAGCGCATGTAGATGTGGATCTGTAGAAAGTACACAACACTACTTCTTATCTTGCGTTTGTTACCAAGAACAACACATGCAACTGTTTCAGTCCCTCGCACCATATCGCAATTGAACTTTAAATACCTTCTTAAGTGGTGGTACAACGCTTCAGTATGAAATAAACATTTGTTTTTTCGATGCTGTTCATACATTTATTGAAAAGTCAAAAGATTTACTTAAACGCACGTGTTACTATCAAGTATGCACTTCTACGGTATATGAATAGCTGCAATCAGGCAATTTTCATTAAGTATCCAAATGATTCGCGATCGCCTCCTCAACGACTCGTTCTAGAAGGAATCACTGTTCACTTTTATTCTTACTTTTTTGTTCCTTTCATTTATTTATCTATTTATCTATGTATTCTCTCCCTTTCTATTCTCCCTATTTTCTCAATTTCTACACTGTGTTTGACACATTTTAATGTTCTCATTTTAACTCTTTTGTTTTCTTTATTCTCGTCTGTCAACTACTCCTCCGTTGTTCATTCTCCTGTTTTATATACTTTGGCTAAATGCTAATATCTAACCCTGAGAGTCTTCACTTTGACTATTACTTTTTTTGTCATTAAAACTTAATATCATCGCCAAATACTCATATATATTTACAATTTTTGTGTCGTAAAGGGAGAAGAATATTATAAGACAATGGCTTCCGTTCTAATCCTCTACCTTGTATACTGTACCTCTTGTCATCTCCAATTAAAAATTTATGAAATCAAATATTTAAACTAAAATGAGTGTGCATTTAATGGTTATACTTAAAACCCAAAAAACAATTCACTAGCTGCAAACTGGTTTAAAGTCTTTGAAGTAATGTTGCAGAATTTTTGGCGATAATAATATAATCATTAACCAAGCGGTCCTTTAAATATTTTCCCTTGCCTTGGGACAAAAACTAGATTCTTCCCTCATGTTGTAGTTACAGAACATAAAGAAAAGAGTTCGTGCGACTTGAAAATTCAGTTTATGTCAGCATAATGCCTAATATGACTTGAAAGAGTTGACAACGCGCCCTTGGTCATGTAAAAATAGTTCATTCATCATTTCGATGGAATATATAGCAAATCAAAAAAAAATTTCGAGATGCCACTTCTGGCGTCGAGACTTCAATTAATATCGAGAAGAGAATATGATGAATCGCGTGATCTTTTACATTCAATTTTTTTTCCCTACCCAATATGATTTAACGGAAATATGGTCTATTGGTGTCAGTTTTATAACTACTCTGATTGATTAACTGCATCAGAAACAACTTTTCTGTCGATATAGAGAACAAAGGGAAGGGGTTTGGCACCCATAATGAAAATAACGTTCGTAAACACGCTATTACCTATAGCCTTCGATATAAATAAATTGCAGTACATTTAAAGTTTGAATTTTCTTCCTGATTTTTTACAACAGTGCCAGCATTGTTGCTTCGGTGTAGTATTTAGTGATTTTTGCATGACACAAATCTAATCCATGATGACAACTGTGGGGTTGTACAATGTGGCTTATCCATGATGACAACAGTGGGGTTGTACAATTTGGCTATTTTATTTTATCTTCAGGTCGCAAGGCCAAGGTAGTGTAAGGTATTACCTGGGTACAGCGTGCGTCGTCAGTCGTCAATCAGCCAGAAAATGTTATTTACAACGTCTTCTAAACAAAACGCTTGATCTATTTCAATCAAACATGGCAGAGAGCATCCTGGTGTTACGGCTATTCGAATATTTGCAAGTGATACCGATTCACCATCAAATATGGCGACCGTTACTTAAAACAGAAAGCCTTTTCTTAAATGACTGCTTCTGAAAAGCCGCTTAATAGCATTTACCCATATTTGACAAAGAACATTTTGGCACGAATGACTGTTTATTTTGTACAATCGATGCAGATCAGACATCAACCATAGCAGTTGTTGCTAAATAGATCAAAGCTGTATCGTAGTATATTGCTTAAATGTTAGAAAGCTGATTCCGTTAGCCGATACACTTTTAGCCAGATGGATTAAACATATTACATACACATTCAAACATTCACACACACACACACACACACACACA